>JAQFZJ010000446.1:0-26645 GCA_034695645.1 Folsomia fimetaria
TCCCAGTTAGAAATGACGGAGCAAGAAGAAATGGATTAGCTAAGATGTTAGATGAACCTTTATTCTTAATATGAGTTGTAATTATATGTTGCATGACTCATTTACATTATATAGTGAGTGATATTTGACAAAAACTTATGTAGTGAATTGACAAGCGCATTGTTATATTTTCTTATACAGATTGGGCATTTGCAGTTGGTAGATAGATAGGTTCGATTCGTTGTGCTTTTCGATTTTTATTGCAAATTAAAGCAATATCCATTGTTGTTTAGAATATGCTTAATAACTACAGAATATTTGGAAATAATTGCCATTATGTACCAAAATGGAAACATTGACTAATAAACGACCATCCGCAACTAAGAATTTGTTCATATTTTATATTCTATCTCAGTTCCCATTGGGATGAGATTCGCCAAAGAGACCGTTGTAATGGCGATCAGTTTTAAAACAGTATAAATTTGAAGACACAGAAGGCGCAAAGTTGATAATGAAGCCAGGAGGGCTATTTTTAACCCCTTTGCAGCCCATCAAATTGACCTGGGCACCACGAAAGTGAAATAATATTCAATAACCGAAAATGTATTTTGACACATGCAAAGATTACAAATTTTAATAAAAACAGAATATTTGCTATATACATACAATATCAACGACGAGGGGAAAGAGAGTAAGCAATTTCTCATGATGTAATAAATAATACGAATAATAATCTTATCCAATCTTATCCACTCTATTTGATATACACAAAATAATTCTCCTAAAATTCCGAGGTTGTCATTTTAAATTGATTTAACCTCAGTATATACACAATTATAATACGTACTAGTTCTCCCATAACCAAAACATCTCTGGTTAGTCTAGAAGCCCAGCCCAAGTCCACCCACCTCATTATTATCTCCAGTAGGCTTATATTTAGTAATTGTGCAATCGAGTCTTGGATTTGGATACGAGGAGCTCATGTTACCACAATTTGCTAGCATTCGCATATATAATATGGCACACATTTGATTGTTGTTGTGTTGCATGCAAAAGACCACTGTATTCAGGATGTTATGTTGTGAGTTCGTTGTGTGTGCGTACATTCAGCATAATTTCACATATTCCACCCAGACTAACAGAACAGAGCAATTGCGCTATCCGAAATGAGAACTATATCAACTGTGGGAATGTAATGGCACAAGTTAAGAGTCCTTGCCCATTTATTTGCAGTCGGACTCAGGTTGAGATTATTGATTAGATGTCCAGGTGATAAACCTAACTACCTGGACAATCAAGCAGCCACACTACCTCTCTGTACAGGGCAGTGCAATGTACTAAAAACCAAACCACCTCCGCTTTGTTCAATTCGTGTGGACTTCCTATATTTTATACACCCCAATTCCACACATTGCATACATACGCTTGCACTAGCTCATTTGTGACATTGCCTCATTTCAGTATAGCTAGCTCCTGTTGGTGGAAACATCACAAAAAAGTGGAATTACAGCCACGAAATTTTCCAAATGCTGCGAAATGAGAACAGAACAATGATGAAGTGTAGCACACATACAGTTCGGGTCTTGTTGTCAATGTGGAACTATATAATCCACTTCCTCGTGATTTTTTTATGTGGAACATTTTTATTTGCTGAATAAAATGGTCACTTCCGAGTGCTTAGGCGCCTTTCTGAGCAATTTTGGTAGAATAGACTTGCGAATTGAGGGTTAATTGTGGCCTGTCAATTAGCATCAATTGACGAATCGCTGTGCCGTGTTTGTGTCACACTATGCAAGTATCTCATTCTGCCTCCTGTTCACCACTTTCTCTTGTGATTCATCCGGTGGTATGTGTCATTTGTCATTGGTGTGGTGAAGGTGGCCTCGCTAACGTCAAGATATTCAAAATCTCTTGGAAATTTCAAACCTGTTAATTAACGTTGAGCATAATAGAAGAATGGAACATCCCATTTTTAATCGAATAATTTGATACTGCTCCATTAATTGGGATCAGGAAGTGATATTCGGTGGTGAAAGTGAAAAACACAAAATTGGGGGCAAAGGGGTAGATTGAAAGGAAGAAGAATGGATTCCCTAAAAAATTTCTCGTGAAGGGAATATATTTACATGGTTGGTGCTGGGGAAAGCATATTGATTTATCAATAACTCTTCGAACTGCGTTGTTTGTTTGTTTACGGTGACGACCATCGACATCCACCCACCCATCTGTATGACGTGCATTTATTTATTGTGCAGTGTTTTTAATAATAAGTAATTGTCAAGTTTTTAACAATTCTCTAAAGTGGTTGTTTTATTACTGTGAATGGACTGCCGACTAAATCAGACACATGTCAAAATAGTACCATATTAGTCAGGTGTCGATATGAAATTCTTGAAAAGTTGTCTCAACTTGGCTCACTGGTCGTATATAACTTCCATTGGTAAGTGTAACACCATATATTTAATCCACCACCATAATTATTCTTTCTAATAAGTAATGAAAAGTTGAGAATTTCTGTCTTCAGAATTCGTGATTTCAATATATTAGTCACATGATTCATAACGTGTGTATTTATAAGTTAAGTAAAGCTACAATAATATTAAATTTTATACTCATTTTATAAAACTAAACTTTATAGTGCAATTTCAAACTCCAAACCTAATATAATTTGTGGGGCTTGGCGAGATTGTGTAGGAAGGACATAGCGAATGCATGGAACTGATAGAGAATGATCACGCATTTGTACAGTGTATGTATGTGCATGGTCCAAAGCATATAATCAAATCGCAATTAAAATTCCTTGCAATAATTATAGTAGTACATATTGTGATTCTTTGTTTGTGTGCTTCATAGGTTCTGTGTGTACATTGTCTACCATCATAAAATTTACCACAGTCATTAGTCTCTTTGCTGCATCAGTAGGGACGGAAGAAGATGAGTCTCAATTTTCCCTTCCTCGTTATCCTCCGTACTACAATGCTGAATTATACAAGGTCCTTCGTCAGCACTATAAGTAAGTAGCATGTCGGATACCTATGGATGAATAGCGTATACATCAGCTTGATATTGATGTCATGTATTTCACAGATTTCAAGACTTTCTCTGGGCTGGATCAGTAAGTACCATGTTGGAGACCTATCACTGAATAAATAATGTATACATCAGCTTAATATTTTTTAGGGAGAAGGCCCAACATCTTCTGAAAATCAGGACGGGATGGCCTGGGAAGATGATATTTCAACATCTGGCCAAATACACATCCAAGTCACCAAAACAATGGTGTTGTACAAGACAGTTTTGTCAACAATTTACCCAGTAGCAATGACACCAGTGATTGTAACGAGCAGAATATCTGCCACACCATCGATTCAAATGACAATAGAGCCCAGTCTCACATTTTCTGTAGACATTAACTCGCAACTCATCCTGCCCACTGCGACACTATCTTCGATCATTGTACAACCCACGGTGACGACAGGTTCCCCACCTTTAAAAATTAGTACTGAAGAAAACGTGGAGGAAACATCGGAGAGTCTTAATGATCGATTATCAGCTTCTGCTACAGATCCACGATACTGGATTCAAACATCAATTAAACGGAAGAGGGACAAATACCATCCAAATGATTTGCCTTTCCAGGATCTGCTACAAAAACGGCTGGCCGTAATCTATGCCACAGCTTTCAAACGGCAATTGTTGAAATCCTTGCGCCTCATGGGCCATCAACAGAATAAGACATTTGGAACTTTAAGAAATCGTAGAGCAGCACTTTCATCAATTAACAACTTCGACTACGAGGAAGACGCTGAGACAAATCCACTTTATTTTTATCTTAGAGGACAAAGTCCTGTTGCAAGCACTTCAATGAATGTATCTGTGTCAATGATAAATGTGACTTGGTCTGAACCTGATCCTCAGATTGATTTAAGATACATCGTATACGCTGAAGGTTTTCCAGTTCAAGGGTTTGTGGCTGTTAAAGAACTTCAAGCAATATCTAAGATCGAGATGCAAACTAGATTGGGTTATGAAATCATTGATAAGGCCAAAGGTAAGTTTTCTTGGTATTGGTTCGAAGAATACAAAATTAAATACACTATGTTACAATTCACAATTATTTACATTTTAGCCTTAATTCAACCACAAGAGAAAGGTGAAATTGGCGTAGCAGCATCCACAACTCCTTGGTTAATTGCATTGATGGCATTGGTATGTCTGATGATCACGATCCTTGCGTTGACATTGTTCATGGCTTGGAAATGGAGACACAACCGACTTAGGGATAGAAGTGACCAATTTCCTGTTGTTGCTGAAGAATCGCCAGCTCCAACCGTATGGACATTTGAATTTGATTTAATTTAATTTGTTTTCGTAAATAGCAGAAAGCGTTATGTGATGTTGACTGGTTCAATAATTATTAACAGGGTGGTGTCGCCGGACAATCCTCTATGGTTTCAGCAAAAGAAAGGCGTGCAGGTGAAAGCCGCCGATCTGCAACCCGAAGCCCATCTTCAGCCGTCTTTAGGGTGGAGCAACAAGAGAACGAGGGTGGAGCAGGGCCTTCACTTCTCCATCATCACCAACCACGCCCAACTGACCCAAGTCGCAGTTCTAATCGTGGAATAGAATCGACCGAAGCAGACAATCTTAATGGCTCTCCAAGTGACAAAAGTTCATGCAGCCTGCTTATCAATCCAAGCGAAGGTTCCTCCTACAATTCTCATTCTCCTCAACGACGTCTCAAATCAAAGTCTTCGGGAGTAGCAAGAAAGGTGAACAAACAAATCAGGTTCCATAGTACAAATACACATCCACAATTAATAAACAAATTCCTTACTCTTGTCACAGGTGAACCGACGACGACGAAGTAGACGACTAAATACGCACGGTGGAGAAAGTCCGCTGTACTCCCCTCGAGATTCTTCTGCCATAGGCGACCTCAATCATACTCAAGATGAAGAGCAAGGTTTCAGTTTTAATGGAGATATTTGTCGAAATATGGATAAAATTAGTGTTGGTAATCTTGAAATTTACACTGACACTGAGGCACGGCCATCAAGTGCTCAAGTCAAGAAAATCCTTTCACGTCCATCCAGCCATGAAGCTAAAAAGTCACCACTGGACAAATCCTCCACCCAACAAACCACTTCTGATCATAGGCTACATGAAACTTCTGTAGACGTTCACGAACGGGACAGAGAACTCAGTGAACAGAGTTTTGATGTCAGTGAATCTGCTGACGCTGATAAAAAAGATGTTGAGGTGCAAACCCCAACAAGATTAAAGCGAAGACAATCTCCGAGACTGCGAACATCTCCTCGACATCGCACCAGTAAAGCTAAAGCTTCTAAAATGTCATTGATTTCTACAGAATCAGAAGAGGCTGTAGATTTTACTAATTTACCATTCTCTTCTGGAGAGATTAATCCGATTGGGAGGATTAGAAAGCGTTTTCATCAATTTTTGGATGACGCATTTAATGTTATGGGTAAGTACAATTATAAACAAAATAAACCATGCATAAAAATTAAACTGTATAACAATATCGTCATTTTTAATATGTTTGTGTAGCGGTTAGCGGGCGTAGAGAAAGTCCTGGAAAACATCCTCAATCCGCCAAAGTAACAGTTTCTCATCAAATGAAAACAAAAGACACTGGTCGTCCATGGACTTCACATATAATTAGGGAGGAGTCGGTTAGAAAAATACGACCAAAATCTTCTGTGGTCATTGGTCCACCGAAATCAGCATGGGCAGAAGCTGCATCCGAGCGTCGTTGTCAATCAGCAAAATCGAAAGCGTCCATAATTGAGGAGGAAATTCATCCCACAGAAGAAAGTGAATCCCGAGACGAATTACATGCGTTCGTTGATGAAAAAAACGAAGGTAGCAAATCTTCTTCCACACTTCGAACCGATTGTCATCAATCTTTCTCTGAAGCGTCGCATTCTTACGTGTTCCCAAAGTATCCGACCTACCCGGAGGTGGAAGTTTGTTTCGAACATGACAGAAATTTGCCTGGAACGAGTGGAACGAGCCAGAGCAGTGGACGAAGGCTGCACCCACTTGACCCGGCTGTGCCATTAATTGTAGCAATAAAAGACGAAATGAAGCGGTTCGAAAAAGTTAAGGTATCCTGTACCCAGGAATCATCCAAGAAAAGTTAATTATTATAAGTATCTCGTCGTGTAAGTCTTGGTCATATGATATAATTTTAATGATACAAACCAATGTGTTCTTTTACCATCTGAAGTAATAAAAGTAGACAAAAAGATGAACAAAAACCGGTATTTTAAATAAATAAGTTCTGGTTTATTTTTACCTTATTTTAAGCGACTTATTCATAAATTCAGATTTTCGTATGCTATATTATTATATTATATTATTATTATTATACTTAAACTAGTGCATTATTGATTGACTCACAGGTACACAAATTTGTTTAATTGATATCGTTTAAAAATATAGACGTAATAGCAAATAATATGAAAACAAATCCTCCTATAATTGTGACTGTACGAACTGAAATTTTCTGAGCGATCATTCGTCCACCTAAAACTGCAAGTCCTGTACAAAGAGAGTGACCCAGGATCCCACCAATACAAACTCCAGGTATATCCTGCGTTAAATGTCAGTTAAAAATTGCCCCCACACAATAAATAATATGTGCAACTATACCTCTCTTGCTGCTAAAATAATTGTCGCGAGTTGAGATCGGTCTCCCCATTCAGCCATGAACGTCATAGTGAATGCTTGTAAAAATACCCGTGAAAAACATGCAAAAAGTATACGGCGTAAAGCTGCCGGAAGTTTGTAGCCTTCGCCACTAATATCTTTCAGTTGGGATTGACTTTCGACCTACAAAGTTTTAAAAAATCATCAGGTTTAATTAATTGTCCATTTTCTTATCAAATTGCACTACTTTTATCATCATACATCATCATCTTTAGACTTGATTTCAGCCTGGACTTCCTCTAGTTCTTCTTGTCCTTCATCTGGAGACATCTTACAACCATCGTACAGCATTTTTAACCCAAATATTGCAAAGAGGACAGTGGAGATGTAATATGTAATAAATCGTGGTATCACTGTTGTAATGAATCCAAAAAAAGCTGTAAAAATTCAACAAATCACAATTACGTATATCAATCAATCATCATGTCCATATCCATCATAATGAATGTGAATAAATGTACCTGATAAAACAGTCATTAAAGCTAAAGCACCAATGGCGCCAGTGAAAACGATACATCTCGGATGTTTCATCGCCATGATGGCCGCAATGAAAAAAGTCTTATCTCCCAACTCTGACACGACGATGACTGACAGCGAAGCAACAAATCCATGAATAAATCCTCCTATTTCGCCCAATTGTACATCCGGACCGACCACACCGCCACCCCCAACCCCACCCACACCCCCACCCACCATCTCACTCACATGACTCATGGAGATTATTATTATTTATATTATGGCGTAGTAAACAAATATTGGTTAAAATTGAAAAATAGTTTAGAAATATATTAAAACCACATAATCTGACATACAAAGCCAAAAGCTGTGATTTCTGTGTGTGTTTATGTGGAATCAAATGAAATGTGGCGGTCTCACTACTCCTCAACTTTTGGTACAGTGAGCAAGTGTGGATTGTGGAATGATGTGGAATGATGATGATGATGTGTTTTACATTGCAATTTTTTACATTCCTTCATATTTAATCACCAAAAAGAGAAGACGTAGGTAGGTATGGATTGGATGAGTGTAAAGACCAACAAGAGATTACGATTACATTCAAATCATGGACAAGTTTATGGTCATGTCAGCATAATAAAAGTAGGTAAGTAGGAGAGCAGGATGATCATCATGGAAATTTCATGTAGATTAAATGAAGCCTTCATATATCAAACTCGACATTTTATTCCACATAATTATCCAAAACCGTAGAATCACAAATGTTATGTCACAAAGTCTTGTTATGAAGAAGAAGACTTTTGGTATTTGAAATATATAATAGGTTCTATCAACCTTAAATACTGCACGCACACCTCATTCAACGAGGCTCGTTTCACTCAATCAGGCAAAAATATATATAGTCAGTGCATTATTGGTATCTGTTTAGGAAACATTTTCTTAAAGAATACATCACATGTTGTGTTATCAGCATTTTACAATCCATAGTATGCATTTATTAATTAAATTATCTACTTATAGATTTGGAGACTATCAAAGAGACATGAAGTTTGTGTAGAAATCAATCTTATTTCATAACAGGCTAATGTTGTTTAGGATAGATTTGACAAGAAAATCAAATGATAAGAAGCTTGATAGGGTATACTGATAAAATAAATAGGTTGTAAAAGAGTACTCTATCCTTGTGATCAGTACCTAAACTTTAAAATGGCAGCGTTTTTAAATCACTGATGACAAGAAAGGAGAGAGATGTTTGATATTTTTATTTGGTTATTTCAACCAAGCGCTAACAAAATAGCGAAGCTCATCTTTGTAGTCCTTGGGGATTGGAAGATCAAATAACGCAGATACATTTGCTACTGCAACATTCTTCCCCGCTTCGGAACCATTGCTCATGAGTGCAGCAACAATTCTTTGGACAAGAACAGCCAATTCGATGCAAAGGGCGCTGCAAAAGTAAATACATTACAATATAGAAGATTTATCAAATTCCCAAATATAATATGTTTACATACTATTCATGCATGTTAGTTGGCTTGAATTGAACGAAGCTCCTGAGAAAGGTGTTCACAAGGTTGCAGAACTGAGCATGTGTCAAATTTGATTCAATGTTGACTACGGATCTAGCAGAAGTGATTGTTCTGGCTTGCAACAACTGCAGCGTATCCAACATGAAAGACCCACGGCTATTCCAATTGCGAAGCTTGTGGGAGAACGGCTTAAACAGTTGGATTAATTTCAAAAACGAATCAACCGTTTCTGAAAAAAAGTACAAATGTGAAAATTAAAATTATGTATATATGAGTACATGAATTAAACTTTTAAAATAATAGACTGTTGACATTACCTCCAGAGCTGATAATGTCCACCGTAAAGAATTTTTGGAGTTCATCAAAGGCTTTATGCACATTTCCAGATTTCAGCAAGTACCAAATTCCGCCATATTCCCTAACAGCCAAAGCCATCGTGAATTAAGGTCATTGCGCAAAGAATAATTCAATTTTATAGCCCATACTAAAATATCTAGTACCTGCTGTCTCTTGATTCTCTCATGACTCTTGCAGTATAAAGAAGTCTCGGGTGGCAAACAAGAGAGTTTCTCAACAAAAATTCTTCATCTCCAACCGTCCCCCATGGTCCAAGATTGCGTTCCACAAGCGTGTCATGGTATACCGTACGATCATGTGTTCTACTCATCACGAAAATGGACCAGGGATAGAGTCCGATTTGTTCCAATTGATATGAAAATGAAGTTGCAATGCTGACGAAATGATCTTCATAGACCTTGAAATTCTTGCACCGAAGATGAACCATCAGCAGCCATGCAAGCTTGTAGTCAAGAGAATCCTCTGAATATGTCTCAGGATCCAGAAGATTTCGTAAAGGGTATCCATCAAAACTGAAGAGTTTAAGCAATTGAATACACAAATGTGGAAGCGAAGAGTCACACACAGATGGGAATGCGATGTGTCTGATTTTTTCTTCAACTAAACCTGTTCTTTTGATGAGTTCATTTTTCAAAAGCTGTTGAAATGAAGACACAGCTTCGTTAACTGATACTTGAGGTGGACAGCAATACCACAAGTAGATAGCGAAATGTTGCAACCATTCCGACGTAGTCATTTTGACAAGATCAATAGAATCCAGTATTGTGCTTCCAGCACATAAACGGTAGATGATTTTTATATCATCGGGTATGTAATCCAAAGCTCCTACTTCTTTCCAGACTTCTAGTTGCTCTTCGCAGTTGGAATATGTAACTTTTTCCAGGGGAGCTTGACTTATCAATAGCGCTAGGTAAGGATTGTGGGTTTTTATAGCTAGCTGGCAGGCTTCTTCTCGACGTCCCATTTTCATGAGTCCAAGAACAGTAAGTTTAGGATCCATTCCGTAAGTGTGAAAGAAAAGCTCATTACTGAACTTGGAAAGCCACTTAGAAACATTATGTCGGGTTTCGAGAGAATGCTCCAAAGTATCTTCTTCGTTGTTTGGCCACAAAATTTGGAATAGTTCCCACATCATTATTTCCTTCTGTATATGATCCCATTTTGGGTTTCGATGGTTTTGATGTCTAAAGTTCCATAAAACATTGCTTTGGTCTTCAGCCCGAGGTTTTGGCCATGACATTTGCTTTTTCAGCTGTTCTTCCAACAAATCTATATACAAAGGCTCTGCAGCTTGGCTACTGTAGGAACTGAATTTGTTGACAGCCAGGGTAAAAGAATTTTTTCCAATGGTCACAAATGTTCCCAGCGGACCAAATGTTACTCTTGGTCCAGCTTTATATCTGTTTCCATTTGTTGTGTACAATGACAGTTTTGCAAAGAGATTTTCCTTCCGGTGTGTTGAACTGGGAATTTCATCTCGTCTAATAATAGATGCAACGTAGTTGGTCCCGAAAGAACTAGCCTTTAATCCCTCAGGTTGCTCAGGAAGAGTAACAAGCGTTTTAACTGGTGGGCCATGCTTGCGTTGTTTGAGTTCCAAATGAGATTTACGTTGCTTGACTTCTGAAATATGCATTTCAGTAGTTCCTATTTTTGTTCGAGCTAAAGGGGATCGAAATTTCTTAGACGGTGGTTGAATTTCCATTTCTTCAGTACCTATAAAATAAAAAGTACAAACTTACTCATTGAATCTTATTATATATTCACTGCGATAATTGGTTGTTAAAGTTACCTTCGACAAGATCGGAGCACATTAGCGCTGATTTCATCATACGTACAGCCATTGTTTCCGACTTCCCTTTCAATACAGATTCGTACTGTCCTTTTCCACGGTTGAGATCATGTGGTATCCAATCGCTGTCACTATCATTTGAATCACTAGGTGACAGAGGGTTATGTTCAATGTCCCCACCAGCAAAACCACTTTCTTCTGTGGTAGTTGGAACCAGGGGCGTTGATTGACCTCTTACTCGATTCCGAAATATTGGCAAATCTTCTTCAATCTCCATTTGTTGGAGCTTCAGCTGTGTTCTCCCCTCATTGGCATTGGAAAAAGATTCATAAATTGGCGTCTGAAGGGGTAAAGGCTTTGGCGCTGTTGTATACTGGGTCTGTGGCATCAGCATACCGCCAAGGCCTTTGACTGGAACAGTTGGGTGCGGCGACACGATATTATCTGCCTCAGCTTCTTCAACATCACAGGAATATTTTGAAAAATGTGGCACCTGGATACAAAAGGTTTTTTATTATAATAATTCCCAAAACGGTTACAAGAATCTCAAACCAAACCTTAAAAGTCCATATCCCAGTTTCTGGGACGTATGAAATAAACTCTGCTCCTAAACGACTACAAGATCGTCGAAGGGAATCTTCGTATCCCATAGTTTGCAGTTGGGGAGGGTACTTGATTGGGTCTTTCGTTATTTTATCAATTGGCCAGACCCTATCCAAGCATACCAGCGCCTGACAGTTTAATCCTGACCCAACTGGAGGTTTGTTGGTATCATCAGGGTAAACTACAACCTCTTTATGACGAAAGTGCACTACGGAGAAATAAAAAATTTTAAATTTCATAGTGGTTATTTTAACAGTGAGCCACAACATATTATTAGCAGGCTGCTAACTTACCAATATCATCAATATTGGCACCAGCAACATTGACAATCTCAAGAAATCGTATTTCCCCATGACCATGTCTTCCAATGACGAGTTCATTAATGTAACAATTCCCCATGCCATCCAGACATCTGTCAAGTTCTTCAATTGGAGGGTTAATGTAGTATCCAGCGCGTGTATTAATTACACGACATTTATGTTCTTCAAAAACATCGTTCAATGGTGGCTCTGGAAAACTTTGACGTTTTTGATTGGGCATTTGCGAAGATCCTAAAGGACGTTCATTAGGCGGTACCACAGATTCATCCACAGATTTTGTTGGACTATTATTGTCTGAAATTACACTCCGACCTTCTGATCTGCGACCAATGGGAAAATCTGATACAGAGACTTCAGAGTCGTTGAATCCGTTTTCTCCAAAATGTGGATTTACGGTATACGAGATACTGTGTCGATGATTTGGAATAATTGAATGCTTGAAGGACTTCAGTGTAAGTTTCTTGACCGTCGTTTTAGGTGATAAAATATCGATAGTGAAGCCCTTGTCTTCTTCATCTTCGAAACCGTCAAAAATTGCAAGTTGCTGAAATATAAGAGAATTATTTTGTCAACCTCGTATCAAGCATAAAAATTGTAACTTATTATTATTTCTTAAATTATACCTTGCCATATGCCGGCGATGTTGGGAAAGTTGCATTCTTTGAAACCTGCAGGGGAGATGAGAACGTGAGACTAATAGAAGTCCGTCGACGAGAAGCTTCTTTAATTGCTCTTTGTGCTGCAGGACTTGTTGGTTTTATCATGTTGTCTAAATCCCGGTTTGCCTATTTAAAAGAATTTTTAGTAACAAAATGATAACTTTTGTATTTTGACAATTTTTAATTTACAATTAAATTGTAAAACAATGGCGAGTCCTTGTACGGAGTCGTCGCAAATCCAAAATTCCCAGATTGTGGAGCAGTTTGTTGTTGTGGGACTGCTTGCGTAAACATGGTAGATGGTGTAAAAGAAGAAAATCCAGGAGTGGACGTTGTATTCAAACCAAAACCAAACCCTACGTTTGGTTGAGTAGATCCAAAGCTTGGAGTTGAAAATGAGTTCATCGTATTTCCAAGTCCTCCAAATGTATTCGATGAAGTTCCAAATCCCAGTGTAGGAGCGGTCGAAGTGGTGGTATTGAAGGAAAACCCAGTACTTGGAGCTCCTAATAACATCAAATCAAATGTATTAGTGAAAGTTATACGTTAATTGCACAATTTTGTCCATAATGATAATATATAAGAGAAATAATAAGTTAATTTAATGCTTTTCTTACCAAAAGTTGGTTGAGTGGGTTGTGCTTGGCTCTGGCTAGCAAATGGTGTTGCAAAAGAGAATGGTTTATTTTGAGGTTGACTTTGAAATCCACCACCAAACATGTTTCCGGATGTCCCTGTGCCAAAGTTCGTAGTTGTTGTTCCAAACGATGGGGCAGTGCTAGTTCCAAAGCCTGTGAACCCTAAAGCTGGTTTATTTGCAGTTGAAGTGTTGGTGAAAGCGCCTGACCCAAATCCCCCAACTCCACCTCCGAGACCGAATCCAGTGCTTGTAGCACTGGTCATTGGTTTATTAAATATCCCTATATTTTGGGGTTGTTGAGCTTGGGGTTGTCCAAATGTAAATGAAGACGTTTGTCCAAGAGTTCCTGTTGAAACCGGGTTACTTCCTGCTCCAAAAACAGACGTTGATTGACTTGTTGGATTAAAAGAAAACGCAGGGTTGGCTCCAAAGGCAGTTGATGTAGCTGCCGGGGCTGGTGTAGAAAAGAAACTCCCTGTCTGTGGTTTTGCTTGATTATTGAAGGTATTATTATTACTGAACAGTCCCCCTATTTGGGAAAGAAAATAGATATGATGATCATCATCATATCAATCAAATACATATAAAATATGATATTTAAAAATCCCTTACACCCTGTACTAGGAGTACTGGTATTTGCCACAGCTCCAAATGTACTCGGTTGTCCAAAAGCAGTAGTCGTGGAATTAGCGCCCAAACTTGAAAATAGTCCAGTGGTCTGTTGCTGCGGCTGAGTTGACCCAAACATTCCGCCCGGCTGAGGACCTTTCCTATTTAGTTGGTAATCCTCTAGTCTTAGCTCTTCCAAACTCTTGTTTTCGTATTCTTTCATGCATGTAATGCACTGATGACGAGTATTAATCGGAGAAGCTTGGCCACCTTTCATCATAGTATCAGTGCCACTAATTGCAGTAAATGGAAACGATGTTCCAGCAGGAACTTGCTGCGTTTGTCCCATAGTCTGTCCCATAGTTTGTCCTACAAAACAAAAATCACCGTCAATGTAAAATTCCAAAAGGAGACTTGGTCTTTCTCTGCTATAATGCAAGTGCATGAAATGGAGCTTTCAATACTAATATTAATTTTGCTGAAATTTCCTTTCAGCAGACACGGTGTGCGTATTTTACATTTGAATTGAAAGAGAACATACCTGTTGAAGAAAACGGGCTAACAGTTGCCGTCTGACCACTAAAAAGACTTCCTCCAGTGGTAGGAGCTTGAAGTCGATTTGGCTGTCCGAACATTGTAGTAGTCTGTGGGCTACCAAAAGAACTTCCGAACGTTGTTTTAGGCTGATTGAAGCCTCCAAACAAAGACGTGGCCACTGTTGGCTGCTGCTGTTGTGGTTGACCAAAAACCCCTGTATTTGTCGTGGAGCTGGAAAATCCTCCACCCCCTGAAAACAATATATTCATATATTCATGCCATACCACATTCATTTTCATTCCACACACACTTCTTCACATCAAGATCAAACTTACCAAAAGTGGGGGTGTTATTCTGTCCGAAATTCCCAAACATTTCAACTCCTTTTCCTCAGTAAGTGCTACTTTACTTCATAATAAAATAACCCTCGTAGAAAAATATTTTGTTTTCTTCCTAATTCCTTCGAACTTTCCTTGCACACTGATTGAATTATAAAGAGACACTCGCTCCCTGACCTGACCTGACCTGTATTTATTTAAGCACGAACACGCGTGGTATGTTTGATTGGTTTGATGAGCAAGCTTTATTTATTTATTTGCAAAAACCAGCGAATACATGCGGATACTGACTAACCCAGTCTGATAATGAATGCAGTGAGTGAACGTTTCAAAACTTTTGCAAGTCGAATAGCTATTATAAAGACAAGAGAAGAACGTCAACAATGCGAATTGGAGCGTTTGGAGTTGAGAGTGAGTTGAACTCGATTGAGTGAGGTTGGGATGAGGCGAGCGGGTGCAAAGAATGAACGTGGTTTTCTTGGGGGTACATCCATCCATCACAATCGTCTGCTCAAGACGTTGAGGGCAATGGCTTTTAGACTGACACAATTCGCAAATGTCTCTTCATCTATGTCCCGGGAAATTCAAAAATTGGGGAGAAGTGATCCACAGATTATTTTGTGGTTGGGAGAAGACTTTTGGATTTGAATGAATGATGTAATATGTAGAAGAATGAAATGATTTTTTTTGGAAATAATTAAAAAAATGTGCTGTACTGTCGAAAATACTGTGAGGAGGCGAATATATATTGATATATTTCAAATAAATGTAATTAATAATAAAATAATTAATCAGACATGGCAAATGGCAATTGCCGGATTTATAACAAAGAGGTAATTTGTAATAACATTACCATTATTTTATTTCAAGTTCTGTGCTTAAGATAGATAGATGGTTGATTTTTGTTATTGTTAGGAATTACTGCTGCTTGCACTCTTGAGGTTGCCCTTGTGCATCACGTTTTCCACGACTTTTCTTGGCACGACCTCCTCCTGTACCTCCACCCTCTTCGTCCTCGTCAGCATCTTCTTCCTCCTCCTCTTCCTCTTCCTCCTTGAAAATGACAAAGTTTGAATTATAATGTATTCGAAAATAAAAAATAAGTGAGAACACGATGAATATAATATAACAGTAATTAGTCGTACCTCTTCATCATACTCGTCATCTTCATCATCTTCTAATGCTTCTCCAGTGTAGTACAAAACAGCCCGTGGAACAATTCGCTCACGGATGTACTGACCAACTTCAAAATCATTGGTAAGCTTCATCTGGGTCTCTTCATCCATCTCAGCTTCGCCTTCTTCGGGAACTATGGTGTAAAACAAAAATTGTACAAAAGATCGAACAAATAATGATGAGAATGTTTACTCTGTGGTGGATTGAAGAAGTTAAAGAAAGAATCAACTTCTACAGTCTTGGAAACAGTTCGGATCTAAAATAAACAATGCATATATATTGGTTTACATCGGACAAAGTATTCATGGTTATTTTAGATGTTAAAATAAATTTTAAGTTTGACTTACACTCCCCCGTTGCTTATGCTTCTGCTTCTTGCGAATCGTTTTCACCGTTACATTCTTTCCTTTATCCCAATCGATGGCGCATCCCTTTATAAAAATACAACACTAGCTATACAACTCAGCTGTACGATTGTTAAAATTGACGAATATAATTATTTACTCACAGTGCATTTCACGATTTCGGGGCCTTCAAAGGAGAAAGGATCTTCCATATCAACATCACTTTTCATGAAATATGTTTTTGTAAGCACGCTATTCGAAAAGTACGTATTGGGTGAGAAGTGAAACAGGAGTTTAAATCCCTGATCAAAAGAAACATTTCACAAGTTTAATTTTCAATTACACATACCGTTGAAATAATAAGAAGTAATAACGAAATTACGAAATAATAATAATTGTATTTTACCATAGGTTCAGACATCATTTCTACTTGAATATCAGAAAGAAATTTTAGAATTGGGAGATCGTATTCCTTCACCATATCCGACAAGAGTTCCACATTCCGCTATCATGATTAATGTAAACAATGTTAAGAATTAGATATTTTCTGGAATATTAAATACATTTGTAGCATGAATTACAGTGAGCGATATCAATGCAAGTGCTGAATAAAAAATCTGGACTCTAAATTGCATCACATGCCAACGAGAGGAAGGGAACATGCAAAAGGTCATTCACCTTGGACGAGGTGACTTTTCTGTACTGTTTGTTATTTTCTCTGCTACATGGTTACTCATCATACCTACACCTAGTCAGCCCCTCACATGAACACACCGGTGCAATTTTAATCATTTATTTTTACTATTTTTAATTGTTGAGTTGTTGAATACTTCAAATTGTACTTAGTGACAAGATTAGGGGTGACGATGTCAGGTAGACAGTCCAAGATTGCAAAGTTGGAGTAAGTACATTGTTTATTATGATTATTTTATGTATCATGTCGAAGCAGAATTTCAATGAAATATTTATTTAATTTTGTATGAATTACAGGTACCCTCATCAATGCAAGTGGGTTGTTAATTATCATGTAATGTGAATAATTGTATGTATTCGTTACAGGAATATGCATTAACTGGGCAAGATTTCAGCGCCAAAGATGGGTCAAGACTGCGATGGCTGAATAAAAATATGCAGGCTGCTACCTTCCTTACCCTCCCCAATGAACAACAAGTGAAAGCCATTACGGATGGACTAACAGGTGTGCCTTTTCTCTGTAGAGAACCCTTTTGTGATGGAAAATGTGGTGCTTATCTCCACCTCAGCAAGGAAGATTGCAAGATACTTCCTTTTCCAGTCCCCACTCAAATAAACATTCCACCCCCACCCCAAATGCCTCCACCCAAGAAACCTCTTACAGACCCCATTCTCATCACGAAGTTTGTGACTAGAAGGCTGGAGGAAATCCAAGCAAGTGCAGATAATAATGCAAATCTCCCATCCTGTGTGTATGTCTCCCTAATACCACTATCACAACAAGTGGGATATTCTATTCTTACAAGCCAGGACCAGACGAGATGGGAGAAAAGTGGACCCCTTTAACAAAAATCTATCCTGTGCTGCTTGGTTGAGGTGTTCCCAAAAAGAGAAAGAAGAATGTGTTGGACTTGGATTGGCTGGGGTCCGGGGTATCTCCAATAATTTTTGGAGCAGAAGAACCGGTGATTAGAATGAGAGGGGTTAATTACCCAATAATTTTAAGGACGGCTGAGATTAAAGAGGTGCCTTTACCGGAAGAAGAGGACCATGAGTAAAGGGTCATATCTTAATGGATACTTGATATGCATTGTGTGTTCGTTTTAGTTGTTGTTTTAGTATGCTTTGAATTTTAGAGTCGATTTCTAATTTTACAACCGGTGCGGATCTACTCATCAACTGTAATTTTTGATACTGAATTTTATAATAAAGCATATTGTAAAGAAGCTGTGCTTTATAGTTTATACAGTATATAATGTTTTAGGAACTTACGAATATCTGACACCAGAATTGTGGAATGCCTTCCACCTTTTCTTGTTTCCTTAATAATTCAACCAGAACATGATGAAAATTTTAAGTTATTTCTTCAGCACTAACTTACTCATCATTAACAGCTATTTTGCTCATAGGCTCAGTCAGATCCTCCTGTATCTCGCTGATGTCACATTGTTCATCAGTTGGTTCAACCAATCCCGAGACAATTGATTGTCTCTGTAAATGGAAATAAAATATAAAATTGCACACACTATTTGAAACAAAAAGCATACTTACAGTGTCGAAAAACGGTTTATACATCGGCAAATATTTACACTCCAGCTCATGCATCTCTTTGTAAAATTGAGCTTCGATTTTAGTTATCTGCAGCTGATTCTTCTTTAGAGCCTTAATCCGTCGATGAACTTCTGGAGGAAGGTCCTCCTACATCATCCACAAATGAAATACTAATTAGTTTCCTCAACATTATTCACAAATTTGTCTTATATAACAACGACTCACCATTACAAATGCGCTTCCCTGATTGACAACTTCTTCATCGTCCTCTACCATATCTTCGGTGTCATCCGTCGCAGCTGCAGGTACCGTAGCGGCATCGGCCTTCTCTAGATCAGCCATTTCTACGCAAATCTATAACAAAGAAGCCACCAACCCTTATAATCCAACACTGGACAATTCTTTTATGACTAAACTAAACAACAGTTAACAAAACTTGTTGCAATTTCATCACTACAAAGTGCTCTTTTTTGTTCACCTTCCTTCCACCTTTTCTGTCTCTTCCTCTCTTCCTTCGCTATACACTATATAAATAATATATTAAATGAAGTAAACGTGACTTTTACTCACCCCACCGCAGGAGATGTAGAGATTCCTGTGAAAAGTAAGGTGGATGCAGGAGCTGTCCACTTACAATCGAAATTCGGCTTTAGGAAATTTTCGTTGAGTCAAAAAATGGGAGCACGTTGTCCGTCGGTGTGGTGCTGCTGGCTCCAAAATGATACTGAAGCATAAAGAAATTGCAACCGAATGAAGAAACGTGTGCCTCGCCATCCAGCACTGTGCCGCTCAATCTGATTCCTTCTCATTGCTGAAGGTGGCTCTTCCATCCACCACCGGTATATCTCTGCCTGGGAGTGAATAATGCTGGACTGCCAAAATGTGCCCATGCTTACCATCATCCCAATCCCATATCAACATGCAAAATTAATAAATATGCAAATGCAAAGGAATTGAGATGATTCATGCACTCCATAGATGATCAATTACACCTCCTGATGAGAGAGTCA
This sequence comes from Folsomia fimetaria, assembly GCA_034695645.1. Lineage (NCBI taxonomy): Eukaryota > Metazoa > Arthropoda > Collembola > Entomobryomorpha > Isotomidae > Folsomia > Folsomia fimetaria. Next base: position 19,329 of record JAQFZJ010000446.1, read on the forward strand.
AATTATTTTGACCAATATATCTGCATGCAGATGAGCTAAATGCAGGGTATTTTCTAATTTTAATTCATCAAGGGTTGTTGCTTGATAGTGGTGATATATTATGCAAATTATTTCAAATCTCACAAAAGTTTGCGAAAATCAGTCTGAAGAATTCGATACCTGCAAACCCTATGGTCAATCTCTTAATATCGACATTTTCAACTATTTTCGCAATAAAATCCGATGATATGCAATTAGGTTTGATTTGACTTTATATTGAAATTTTGAGGAAACTTTGACTTTATGAATTTAATAAATGTATAAAATCTTCATTTAAACAACCTTACTCAACAACATCATATATAGATAATAGTGTTCGATTAGTTATTTTATTTCTTATTGATATTGGGACATTCGCAAAAATACGGATTTGACCCAACAACTATGTAACAAGAAACGGAAATGTATATGTATTTTCAAAAATGACTGATATTAATGTTGAACTTGTATTAAAAAATGATCACCGACGTTAACAAACCGTCCGTTCACGGCTTCAATTTCGGTTTCCGAATCAAGATCTAAAAATAGCAGAGTCCTCCTTCGCCTAGTTGTCTTTCTTATCTTAGTCGGTGCATGAAGATGAACACTTTATGGTTTTTCTTAAGAAACTTTACTGGGTTTTTTTAAACCTTACTGGCCACTGCAGTAGAAAGAAACACCACGGAGAGGTGTATCGGTGCATGCGACACAGACGAAACCAAGTATCATTCAAGGGCATGGACAGTTTTATAGACATGTATTTTTGCTTATTTTATGGCATACAACAAGTTTAAATTATAAACGCATCTTTCTGCGATTTTTAACCTAATTCTAAAGCATTTGATCAAGATATGGGTTAAAATTGTTAAAGTGTTGAAGAATGACGTGTCCTCGGATGGAGATGACTATGCAAAAAAACAGTAATTATTTCATCATGTATGTAGAATTCGTAAGTGATAAGTTATGGTAGTTAAAAGTATATAAGGTTTGTGAGAATTGTGTGACTCGGTCGGATGAACCGAATCCCAAGTCACTCACCGTTGTTTGAAATATCTCAGTCAGCACTAATAACTATAACTAACCAACAAACATGCAACTTATCCTCCAACGGATTTCCCACTGAGTTCGGAGTTTGGATTTGTTACTTTTCTTAACGAAGTGTATTTTCCGAGCATCTTCCGCTGTTTGATCGCCATGGTCGTCGCAACTGTTCGAGAGTGCTCATGACTATGGTGCGATGTAAATGATGCGATGTAGGCGACGGAGAATATTATACTGCTTTTGTCTCATCTGTATGAATCCCAGAATCTAGAACAGTATATACGCTCTCAAGCTGAAGATCACTTTGCTAATGTTTGGTGATTCATATTTCAGTCAGTCAAATAATTCATTTTACTAGACGCAGTAAATTAGTTTGTGTGGACTACACATAATATCTTACATAATAAACAGTAGGGAGCAATCAAAAACCAGAAATATATAGCAATTATTTTGCAAAAGAATAACACACCAGTTCAACCCGTTTTGAAACTACGTCATGTCTTCCCCAAAAGAGTTTCATATTGATGCAGTGTACCCAGAACCACTAAGTCGCCTTCGAAGGGGACATGGAATGTCGCCAACTGAAACCCCTAGTTCTGCTTCATACAGGAGAGCAGTAAAGAAGCAGCGGAATCGAGGTTCAGCTGGAACAGGGAGGTTTCGAACGCAACCTATTACCTTTCAGGAAATAAAGGTCTGTTATTTAACATTAGTGTCTTACACTAATTCGAATACTCTTAAATAAAACTATTATTATGCATCTAACAATTTAGGAAGTGGATGAAGATAACATTGTAGAACTGGAAAGTGACAATTTACGAGGGAGCGTAGGAACAGTGGCGTCATCCTCCTCTTTCAGATCCGAAAATGACCTCAAAGCCAGCTTTCAATTATTCTACCAATCCATAAAAGCTGGAAATGATGATGATTACATAGGTCTGGAAATTCCTGCCAGTAATGATGAGAACGTCTTGTCCGCAGAAAAGCAGGGAGAACGTCCTCCACCTTCTCACAATTCCACGCCCCATCAACCCACGTCCCCCATTGCAATCTCCTTAAACACAAGGAGTCGACAATCATTTTGATTGAAGGGTGAATAGATATTTGAACATGTGACGTTTATCTATTTGTTCTTTATTCAACACACTGCTGTAGGAGTTAAAACACAAAAAGTATAATAGCCGACTATGATTTCCGTATTTTTGCCACGTATTGCCGAAATTTTGAGAGTTATTCTGGTAACAAAGTTTTGTTTATTTATTCAAAAATGCTGAAATGAAATAATATTAATAATATTAATAATATTATTCGCATATGTAACTAGTAATGGTGGCTAATTGTAGGTGTACATCATTCCCAATAATTAAAATGCAAACGTAATAACTACGAGATTTTAAATTTAAGATTTTTGTTGAGTATTTACTCGTATAAAATATATCTCTGTACACACACTCATTCGAAACATTTAAAGCACTCTTCAATGTAATATCGCTTTTCATGCCAACAATATTTGCCCAATGTATTATTATATTAATTAATTTTAGCTACAACTTGACCCTAGTTGACCCTTCGTAGTTTGGGACCTATGGGTGGGCCGATGTCGTGTTATATATGTGCGAAATACGTTCATCATTAACAATAACTTTAGAATTGGACAAATACTTTCTGGCAAAATTCAGCAATAAAAATATCAAGTAGAATTTTATGATAAATGTTTAAAGTCAATACCATTTTAATCTGTCATTTATTTACTACACATTAAAAGGGATATTACACATTATTTCTCATTGCAATTAAGTTAATTAATGATTACTTGTATCTCATCTCTGAAGAATTAAGCTTTTCGTTAAAAATGAAATTAGATAAGAACCCCAGATGAGACATTTGCTATAATGTCGGATTAATTGGAAATCGTCCAGGTTCAAGAAGACAGATTGCATGTCATTCTCTCTCCGCTTTCTTTCTTTTCTAAAGTTAATGGTGTCTCAATCTGTGGATGGATTTGATTGGTGTGCTTAAAAAACGCTGTTGGAAATGAAAGCGATCTCGTAGATCGAAACTGAGTCAGTCAAGATATAGGAAAAGTGTTCACTCAGTAGCAATTGCAAATAAATAAAGTGAATGACTGAGAATACATTTAAAAGGATTAACAAAAGCTTGTATGCTTTATGTTGTGATAAATAAAAGCGCATTTTAAGCTGTCAACATTGTGTTTTGCATTATTCGCTTATTTACTGGTCATTCGTCCTACCTTGCACGGTTCCCTTATTAAGTATTAGCGGAAGATACTTTTACATGATCATTGTCTGTCCATACATACGTCATTTCGTCCGCACGATCTGAGATCTAAAGGGACCTGAAAAACGGTCACAAAAGTCCAAACATTTGTTCAAAGTTTCGTACACACAAACCTTTGATGCTTTATGAATTTGCGTTTTGCAAAATACAATATACTGTACGGTTTTAAACCAACGTTTTTTTTACAACATGCACTCATTATTATTCTCGTCTGCATACAACACATCACAACACGTCACTTAGTTCAATTTATGACCAAAATTGTTTGAAACCTAAAATCACAAACCTATTATTCTACTGCTATTATTCATTTCATAGCTGTTCATTAATTATATTTCTAAATTGCTTGAAAATTAATTTGGAGCTACAACAATATAGTGTGCCTTTGAGGGTTACATAATATGAGACAACTACAAAGCTCTTTTCTAAATCACTTTGAGACAATTTTATGGAATAATGATTCAACATTCACAACAAGTCCAATCCAACCAAACCAGGGATACATAAGTGATTGATCTGCTTGTTAGCAATCCATACTCAGTTCATGCATATTATGTCTCTTGCCTCCTGTTTGTCATAACCATTTTAGCCACGCAATCTAGTTTGAATATTAGAATGGGTTACTCCGTTTAAATGAAAAGGAGTGTATTATTTGTATTTGTGTAGTAACGAGCGGACAACTTCCGTTCCGGTTTTGATTGGATTGTTCAATAAAACAGCGAATGCGTACCAATTTCCCTATTTTGCTTGTCAAAACAAGCGTATTTCCTAATGTTTTCGGTACAATCCTGTAATAAATAATCTTCATTCCATTCTCTTGTATATCAAAGTACGATATGTATGATTTTGTGTAACTGATTTCGCCAGATTATTATGATTTCAGAAACATCATTATAATCCCATTGACATATTATTTTCCGTGGCTGCTCCATCATTGCAATTTTTAGCCAATCTCAATGTCTTGTGATGAACATTATTATGCTGGAATAAAATAAGGAGACATTCAGAAGGATTGGGTGCATTTACATTTGTTTGACATCTGTTACCATGGCTGGTACGATGAGGACGCCTACTATATACCTCTCTCTTCGTCAATTTCAGTCTAGTCCTAAAAGCTTACATGAAGCTATTGCAAATGGTGAATAATTGTGAACGTGTGATATGATGACGATAAAATGAGGGTAACATTTATGGAATACTATTGATATCCAAAAAGACCGTGCTTCTGTCTAATTTCGCAATTTTTAGGTATGTTGTAAAATACGAGCTAATTATATGCATATTGTACATATCTAAAGACTTTTAATTATAGGAAGTACGCTATACTTTCTTTTGCTCAGTAACGGACGGTGCATCTCAACAATACTGGTATTGTATTCCTGTGAATCGAATTTCAATAAAAAGTGAGTTTTATTTCAACATTGAAAATGCAGTTTGTTTATTCTTTAAGAATGCATTTAATTATTTGCAATCACAACAAAACATTGTAACCAACCAACAAATGTATCTCCTATTGTTAGATTGGACATTTACATTTACCATTGGTCTTATACACGAGCTTTATTTTACCCAACTGACCTCATATTATAAGAAAGGGATTTATACTTACTTTTTTGATTGGAAGAATTAGTGCAGAAAAATGAACTTTTTAGCCTTTCAGGTTCATGAGCAAACTTATTTTAAGCAAAAATAAGCATCAAGGTAGGCCATGCAGAATTTATTTAGACAACGTAGATACAAAATGTGACTTATCATCATACCTTATGTTACATTCCAACGAGATTCGATTCTTGCATTTCTCTGAATGTCCTCAATTTCCCTTGATGATTCCAAAAATGAGAGCTAAAACTTGGGCATTTTATAGAAACTTAATTTTCCTGCTTCATCGTAACATCAGATTGCATTGTTTCATTTTTTTAGCATGGTTTGTCTCAATGTCTTTATTTTATTTAGGTAAAGGGACAATAGTGCCACCTTCAAATTCGTAATATGGACTGGGCCTACAATACCACGAAAGGGTAGGATATTTCAAGTGCTACTAAAAATCGTATTTGTATTCGTATTTGATACGCTTGTTTGCTTTATATTTGGGTTTCATTTTTTGGTTATTGATGAAACTTCCGCAAATCATCCATTGGTTTAAATACAGTTTATCTTGATAAAACTTCTATAATTTATTTAAACAAAATTATAATTTGCATCAGGAAATGAGAACGAGGGTAAATATAATATTAATGTGGATATAAGTATCTGTAAAAGCATCCTAAATTTCTATTTGAATTGTGACTGCAGCATTTTACTGTATTCGGAATTATGCACAAAATTGCAAAGTTTGTTAAAATGTGTGCGAGGCTTCCGTAAATTCAGCAATTGCCACCCCACCGAGAAGCATCAATCATTATCTCTGTGTGTGGGGATGACTGAGTGAGGGGCTGGTTCGTTATGGTGGATGGTTTGCTAACTCTGTGATATGAAAATGATAAGGGAATGGCTTTATTTCTTCAGTTGGATGGACTTCTACCTAATTTTTCCGCTTTTGTGACTTTCAATGAAAAAAACACTGGTGTGGCTTTTACCCTCTTGAGTCATTTAAAATTATACGTTATTGAGGGAGGGAGGCAGGCAGGAAAGCGATGTTTTACACAAAATGCATCCTATAATGATAAGAAAGCGAGATTTTATTGTTTGGTGTTCATCTAGATCGTCCTCAACAATAATACACTACCAGAACTTTGGCAGTGTTGGTTGAGGAAGACAACATTAAGCTCACTGCAATTTTAGCACTACATCGTGCATGGATCTCTTCTTTATTTTCATGTAAATTATTTTACTTCAACGGGGTTCAGAAATGTGACTTTAATTCAATCAGTGTGGTTTGGTAAATTCCAAAAGTGGATTTATTTGTAAATTGTGTTAAGTACAATATTACAAAATTGAAGATTGTGGTGAATTACATTATCGATGTCACTCCCTCAAGAGAAATTCTCCTTGTAAAAGAAATGTAGTGTGTGACAAGAAGTAAAGTTTCCTCAAATCATGTCCAGATACCAGAATAATCGGTAGGTGCATGCAAATCGTGTTTATTTTATTTGCTTGTCAATTTTGTGAAGAATGTCAAATGTGTTAAGTCGTCTGTGTTAGTGTGTTTGTTTCTTTCAGTCTCGATTTAGCCATTGATAGTGTAAAAAGTGGAGTTTTAATATATGTAACGTCAATATCGTGTGTTCCATTTCTTTAGAATGACAGTGTCTGGAAATGGAGACGACTCTTCCGTTTCAGCCGTTCCCATACCCATCGCAAGGAAAATGAAATTGGATCAACAGGTATTATTTGAAAATATTATGAAATACTTGTCATACGGATACTGATATGATCCTGATAAACATTAGTTTATACTAATGTTTATCAGGATCATAATACAGCCAGAATACGGAGACAAAAATTCATAATATCTAGTCCAGTGCAAAAATCTTCATGAAACCCACACAAATGCTTTTAAACTACATATAGGTATAATTTCTGATACATGAATCCATTTCATTCAATCAAAAATCCAGACACGATATGTTTATTTTGCATGTACTTCGTTTTCATTATTTGAAAGGAACACAATGAACGATGCCAGAATAATACTGCATTACAATTTTGCTACTGCAATTTATCTGCGGTTCTTTATAGTTGTATGTAAAACCGCAACCTCATTTATTTGATTCACTTATTGCATTTGTAACCCATCCATCCACTTCCATTCCGTACCGTTTGCAGGTGTACATTATTATTATTCTGTTGTTTTGTCAGTAATGAAAAGAGTAAGGAGAAACAGCATATGCATTATTTTATGACAGACATCTTTCAATAATATTGGCTGAGAATTTGTGGTGTTTTTTAGACAACCATATATTAAAACAGTCCATAACAGTTGTGCATTGAACTGAACAGAGTGTAACCGAGTTTTTTTTA
>JAQFZJ010000447.1:0-26644 GCA_034695645.1 Folsomia fimetaria
AATTTCAAAATTTGGGAGGATGGTCCCTTAGACCCTAGAATGCTTATGCAACAAACCGCATGTCGAAATTCGAAACCATTCTTGAGTTATAGTGCCCACGGACAGACAGACGGACAGACAGACGGACTAACTAACCGATCGCATGTAATACCTTGCGGTATTAAATAAGGAAGGAAAGAGCAGTGAAAACAGATAGAGAGGAATTGCATTGTGATTTACCTCGTTTTCATAAAAGAAGGATAAAGAAGAAGAGAAGACTAAAGAGGTAAGCAGACTTCATATTGTATTGTATTGTGCTCTGTGGGATGGGATGCCCTAAGAACTTCTTCTTCTCATTTTCTATATTATTATTATTATTGCAGGTTATGTATGTATGTATGACCTTTTAGTTTGCGCTTATTATTATTATCATTATGTGGAGCTGGTTGAACATAATAAACGTGCGTATGTATTGAAATAAACATACATAGTACGTATTCAAGTCATGAGTTGTTGGGTCATGTCATGATAGAGTGAAGAAGCCATTATTGGTCTTATAATTTTCAAAAGATTTTTTTCTTTGATTCAGTTATTTCTGCCTTTCTCCTCTCTTTCTGCAGATTTTTCCCCTCCAGAAGAGAAAGGAGGAGAAGAAGATGAAATCATAATCTGGAAATCTAAAAACGAGTCCACTTACTTTCTCCCTTTGTGCTGCTTCCAACACAACATCAACATCAACATCACGGTCGGATTACACCCCACTCTCGCACTCTCTCTCTCTCTCTCTCTCTCTCACTCACCCACTTAGGAAGGAGAGAATAGAGTGGCCCCCAAGAAAATAAACAAGACGTCGACGGAATGTCAAAATAAGACTGTTTTTGGCTGCCTCCCTTTCTGCTCCGATGATGAAACCAAAACTTGATCTGATCGGTGGAGCGGACAACGAAGAATCTTTTTCTCGATCTGGATGGAAAAAGGTTTGGATTACAACTAAACCAAGAAAAAATGCATCAATACAAAAAGCAGAAACAGTAAGAAGAAAGCATAAGCAAAGTTGGCAGTTTGAAATAAATAAATAAATAAAAAGAAATACTTTTAAAAGCAACATTTAGTTTTGTTACTCTTCTATATAAAACTAACTACACATTTAATTTACCTAAATATATACCGATCTGTAAATGGCTTGTTTCTTGTGAGAGACGGTACTTGTCCGCTTTACTGCCTCCATGAACGAATTAAGCATTGTGATGATAATTTTCTTAAATATATCCAACACAAAGAGAGAAGAGAAGAGAGAAATGAATGCTCAATCCGATTATCTTTCCTGTCTGAGGAAGAAATGAGAGAAAGCACCACCCAACCAGAACAACGTTTTCCTCTTTCTCTTATTCACTTCCATTCGTTGGATTTTAAGCCGAATCATAAGTAAAATTGTGTCACCACTGCTATAACTAAGTCCTCCCTTCCATTTCCAGGAGAGAGAGATAAATGATAAGGTGCTCCAAGTCGTAAAAGACCTTTTACCTTCTACACCATCTCTGCCTCTCAAATACAGATTTACCAGATAAGTAATCAAACCACCACAGCCATTAACTTGTGTTCCGAAACTTACTTGCTTTCCTGTATATGCTTTGTCGTCTTACTTACCAGTATTTGCACTTTTCCCGGGGTAGATGACCCAACAAAATGAACTTGGACAATAAATTTAAGAGAACATGAAGTAGTAGTAGCGAATAGACTCTGTTGTACTTGTATTTAAAAACTGGATGGGAATAGAATAATGCCTTGTGAAATAGAATTCTGTAAATACTCTAACTGAGATCTTCTGAAACTGAAATCCGAAACGATTCCAAAATTCTTACACACAATATATATGTACAATGTTCCGAGACGTAAATATAATTATTTCAATAATGGGTATGTCTAATTTTTCATAATTCTTAAATTTTTTAGACGTCTTTTAGACGCCCACTTCAATAATGAATCCCACCACCCAAGTTATCTCATAGGTACGAGTATGCCTGTTGTTGTTATTCCTGTTCCGACCGGATAAAAAAAGGAGATCCATTCACTAAAGAGGAAATCAGTAAATGTACACGCAAACAATCCCAATCAGACCATTCTGAATGAACATAAACGAGAAAATAGAAAAGGACATTTTTGATGGATGACAAGAATCCAAATCCAATCCAAAGAAAGAAACATATCAAAGACTGACATTGATTGAAAATAGTGAAACCGTTTTCTGAAAAGCAAATGAAAATAATATTATTTACTTGTAGAATTTCTCCTAAAATGAGGATAAACACATCAATCCCACCCAAAATGTGATGTTAAATATTGCGAAATATTCATCAATAACTTGTCTTCCTCATCCCCAACCAAAAAACCACGACGCATAAAATAAAGAGCACATCCCCGTCCTGTCCCTCACTTTTCATTCAATTCATATTATACACATACGTTCTACAGGATTAAAATGAACAAGAATAAAATACCCGAGAGCAAAATATACAATCACTAAAATTCTATAAAACCACCACACACCACACAAACATGCAGAAAATCATATTGAATTTGAAATGAGTGAAGGTTGGTTGAAACTTGGTTATTTGTTGACGTGTCATGTCCTCCTCCTAGTCATCTATATTGGCGTGCAATACAGACATAATATACATAGTGACGGTGGTGGTAGTGGTATTGCATGCTTTCACTTTATTTCATTTTATCTCATCTCATGAACTACCCGACATCACCATCATCATCATCATCCTATCCGAGCAGCATTGCAGTGCATGCAGTATATGTACATTGGAGAAAGTAAAGTGAAAAATATTGTGGAAATCCTCCTGTTTACTTTGAGGATTACGAAGCAATATGCATATAAATATGGAGAGAGAGAGAGAGAGCTCCATTTTCACACCCATCCGCCCAGGATTTTCTAGGCTTAGCTGGTGTGGCAGTAGTGGTGATTCTCTCAGTCTGTGTGTGTCTGTTCACTCACTCAATTCAAAAAGGATTCACCAGTATGAACTCACCGGAATTGAAAATGACACAAAATAATATCACAACATCATCTCTCCCACCAAGTGACAGGGTAAATCCGTTGGATTAAACCAACCAAATCGTTATTGCTAAAAGAGAGAGAGAGAGAGAGAGTAGAAGCAGAAGGAGGATCAACTCAAACTCAACATTTGAAATCAAATATCAACAGCTTCATACAAGCAAACATTTCAATTTTTTGTAAAAAAAAGAAGAAATTACCAAGAATGTAAAGATTTAAGCGTGGGTTGAGATTTTGTATTGAATTGTTCTGCTGCATGAATGCTTCGATACATCCAGTCCAGTCCAGTTCAGAGTGGATAAGTATCAACGTATCACAATTTCAACAACCAAGCCAGCCAGCAGCCAGCTTTCCTTGGCATCAAGCAATGTGGAACAGGAACTGGCAGGCAGGCAGAATATCGCATCCACTCACATCAACTCATATGTCAGACTGGGCGACTAGACTGGACTCTCGGATCGCTTCACCCACTCACTTCACTTGATTTCATACGTAAATGAAACTATCCTCTTGAATTCATAACTTGATGGAGAAACATGGACAAGATTCACCAAAAATGGAGAAGTGTGTAAAAAAGTGAGTAAAAAGCAGCAAAATAATAATGGATGAGTGAAATCCATCCATACAGAGAGATAGATATATACCCTTCTTCCTTCTGGAGTGAGTGAGTGAGTGAGGCAACCAACCAACCGATGAAATTTTGTGATATAATAAAATCAATTCTGATTCAAAGCCATTGTGAGTGCTTTCACCTAAACCGAATCCATTATAATGGTAATGATGTTCATTTAACAAACAACAATGAAATAAATGATGGGTGGGATAGATGAGACACATCGCTTAAGTAAGTAAGGTTGCATATAATATGGTGAATGAAACCATGCATGCTTTCTGGTGGTGGTGCTGGTGTTCTCATCTCGTATAACAGAATATATAAAGTGGATATTGGATATGAGACGACAAAGTAAAAAAAATACATATATACAGCGTACAACTGTATTTTGTTTTTTAAAAATGGACCCCACTCTCAATAAATTTACCACTTTCTCCGCTTACTACTTTCTCCATCCCACTCACTCCTCCATTCCGTTCTGTTCAGTTTTTTTCTTTTCTGGTTGGTGAAAGTCAAGTGTTGAATTTCACGCTGGATCTTTTTTCCCTTCCGTATGCATTTGAGAAGGACTTACTTATTGTGTCCAATCCAGTGGGTGGGTATGATGGTGGTGGTTGGTGTAGATGAATGTATGTGTGCATAAAGGATGAGTCGTCTCCAATCTACTGTACAGAACTGCTGCTGCTACTGCTGCGGAACGAATACTTTACCATTTCAAATTTCCTCGGTGTTACTTTATTTATTTTTTGCGTATAAAACTCGAAGCCTGCTCTAATCCTGGAGGAAGGGTGTAAATTTATGGGATGGCTGAAACATAACATAACATAGCATAACTCACTGATGGTGTTGGTAGTGGTGGTGGTGGGATGATATTATTGTAGTGGAAAACCTAGGCAGACAGAGAGACATGGTTGGCGTTGGTGGGGGAAAAATTGTCCAAGCAATATTAAAACGGCTCGTCTAAATTGTATTTTTGTTGGGATGTATTATTATTTCTATCTTCTCTCTTTTTTTTAGCTTGGTTGGTTGGTAGGAGAGGATGTATATTGCGATATTATACTGCAAGATATTTGATAAGCGAAGAAAGAAGACAACGGCAACAACAACAAACAGCTAAAGGACAGACAGACAGGACAGTTATAGTTATGGCGGCGGCTCCAAAATACACTTTGCTCTTCGTGTTGTCTCTCATCCTATGATGATGTCATATACAATTTTGATTTTTAAAGAGTTAGTTCAATCTTTCAACACTTTTTTGCTACGACGATTCTTGGAAGTTGGCAATTTTGCCAGATTCTCGATTTCCTTATGATTCTTTGACTGTTTTCTCTGTGGGAATTTGACGCTGCATTTCTTTCTGCTGAATTTGTGTCCAATTAAAAGGGTGTAGAGGATTGTGAGAAAATGTAGATTCTGCACCACTTCAAAATTCATTCAAAACATTGAATGACTACATACATACTACAAACAAACATATTTTTTAGTATAATATTGTCATCATCTTCCATCTGACTGACTAGTGAGAGGATTGAAGATTGAGTGAAAACGATAGGTTCAAACGATCTAAAGTGCTTTCTCTCTAAAAGGAAAACTCTTCTTAAAATGCTATTCACCAAATTTGTGTGTTCTTCTGTCAATTTGGCAAGAACGAGTGGTATTTAACCTCAATTTTAAACAGATGAGTGAGTAGTTGACTAACCCATCAACAATTCACATTTAAGTACTTTCACTTGTCTCACGTTACCCCCAAACATCATTATCGTCCTCTCTCCCTTCCATATTTTGCATCGTGAATCGTGGAGAAAGTTGTTGGGGGGAAAGTATCTCTATCCTTTTGGTTAGATAAACCCTATCTGTCACCAGACCAAACAAGTTAAAATGTTTGTATGAGGCTGACTACACGACGCTGCTACGGGTCCAATATCAGTGAAAATGAAGCTACCACCACGACTACCTCCATGCATTTACTGGGAAGAACTCTCTCTTCTCTCCAAAATCCGCAAGTGCATTGAAATGTCACGTTTATTTTTTCCAGAGATAAAGGAAAATGTTCCTCCCAGCTCTGACACTAATGCGGAATGACGTGTGTAATGTTCGTTTATCTCTTTAGAAGAAGAATAGAGAGACGACCCTCTGCTACTTCCCTGTTTTGTTTAGTTTAGTTTACTCTGTTGCAAATGTGATGGTTTTTATGGAGAATAAAGAAACAAGAGAAGAAGGAAGACGAGACGGAGAGAGAGAAAGGCTTTTGGCTTCAATGTCTTAACTCTACACAAATAGTCAACAAGACGCTTCTGCTGTTGCTGCTATTGCTGGGAAACACAAATTGTAAGACTTTTTGTAAATTTTTGTATCGTCAACCGCAAAAGACAAGGCAGGCAAGGCACCCACCGCATTGAGATTGTGATAAATTCAACCATTTCATTTTAGAGATTCCTTTTCGCCTCCTGTGACAGTTTCTCTATTTTCCCCCTCATTGTCTCCCACATCAAACAAATCCACATAATCAGCAAAGTTTACTCCAACCACCCACACTTCTTTTCGTCCATCCATCAGTAGTACAGACACAGACAATAATACAATGATGGGCCAAAGACCATTACATTATTATAAGGTTGGCCTCCTACCGACAATTTTACGCTCCTTAATCATGAAATCATGGGGGAAATCACATTTTTAGTAAATCACCACTACTACCACTACCACCAACTTCCCCGTCACACCAAATTATTGCCAATAGTATCAACTACTGTCCTTATATATCTCAACCAACCAGGAACTAATGTCATTTACTTCTTTTAACTCAATTTCCCAAAAAGCTTTGTATTGTAGTGTGTATGTAGTAATGGGAGTGTGCAGTGCGTTGGAGGCATCACCATGTCATAAAATGGAATGGAGGAAATGGTTGATGGGCTCGTTTCTGCAGATAAATGTCAAAAAGACACTCATATTTTTATCAACTGCGGGTTGCCCCTTTTCAAATCAAGATTTCTTCATTTCATTTTCTTCCCTCATTTTTGCATTAATCTTTATACAATGAAATAAATGGAATTGAATCCAGTCTTTTTGATTCATGTGAAAATAACGGCAATGAAAAATGTATGCATTTAATGTCCTCCTCCTCCTACACACTCAAATAATAATAACACGGGGGATATATGTATTTCTCAGAAATTTTTGGGGTGGCAGAAGGATTTTCTCATGCGAGAAATATTAAAGCAATAACATCACCATCATCATCATCATCATCACCAACAGCCTTAAGCTACCAAAATTAAGTAGTCTCATAAACAGCGAGCGAATTCAACATGTAATAAGGAATAAGGTCCCGTTTATTACGTATCGTTATACTTATTGAAATTACGTGGTCATATGTAGAAGGTTATATTCAAGAGGTGGCAATGATGCTCCACATAACATCCTACATACTTAAGAATGCATTCTTATCACATCCATGTTCATTTCATTTCGTCTCCTTTTGTCTCATTTTCATTTGATGACTTTTAATATTCATGTCTTATTCAAACTGATTGGATCCTTTCTACCAATTTTATCTCTAAAATTAAATTTGTCTTCTGAATGAACAAAAAAGAAGAAATTCAGTTCCATTTTAAGTAAAGCATCAAATATAATGCTACTTTCTTCTCATCTCATGTTTAAATTAAAAATTCCAATCTCAAAAATATCTTAAAAACAAGATACTCGAATAAAACCAAGGTACAGATAGACTTACTTCAATTACAAAAAAACAAGACTAATTTCGCAATGATTTTCTCATTAGCTACACTACTTTTATACAATTTATATTTTTTACAAACTTCCAAACAGAGCATTTTCCTCATTTCTTGTTTCTTCCTTGTATACCCAAGTTTGAGATTGTGTTTACAAATCATGTTTTCATTACAAGTTTGTTTCGTGTTAGCCAATAAGCTTTTCCCAACAACATCTTTCTCTCCCCATTCTTCCTTCCTACTGAATGAGCAATATCCTCAAGGAAACGAACTCAACGATAATTAGATTGATATCTCATTTTCATCGGGTTTCATTAAGGAAACGAGTCAAAGTCTGGCAGTACTGGTGCTGGTGCCGGTGCCAATGTTAATGGTGATGGTAGCAAACTAACATGTTTTCCTTTTTCTTCCCCACTTTTTGATGATTATGACAGAATAGGAAAAACGCAGTAGACGAAGAAAGATGGGCAAGAAATTTGAACCCGTCAGATAAGGAGGATAGTAGTACGTCGTAGTAGCTGTAGATGGTTGGCTTCACACAAATAAAATGCATTTACTTTCGACTTTGACGACTCCCTCTTCTCCTTCTTCCTTCCCTTTTATACGAACCCTGCAAGCAAAGCACAAACGCTGAAGAAGATGGAAAAGAAGCCACAAGTTTTTCTCATCTTCTTCATCTTGAGAGAGAGAGAGCTGTTTTCTTTGCCATGATGCTTTTGTTTACTCATGAACTAACTGAGAATGTCTAATATTTCAAATATTAAATATAAAATATTTCTTTACATTGCTGAGAAACTATCCAATTTTTGTGTGATTTTTGGTCGCTTACTAACTTTGCTTTCACTTTCGTCCTCTCCCTCTCCTTCGTTTTCAGGATAAAAATGGATGTAAATGTCATAACTCAATTGAGTGACATTCTCATCAGTTTGTTAATGGAGTATGAACACAGCACAGCACTCCTTTCAAAACCACTCAATTCTCCTCCTCCTCTACACAAAAGTCAGTCTGACAATTGGGAAAACAAATTGTTTTTCTTCTTTCTGTTTTTTTCGTGTTTCTATATTTCGTGAGCTTTCACCTTTCACTTTCTGCTTCCAGTAACCCCAACCCATATACACTCCAGCTATGTTCTCAGCTTACTGTGTCAAATACGTGAAAAAAAGTGGTTCCATGATGATTATTTTTAACAATAACAACAACAACAAAACATGACTGACTATTGGGAAGGGAGAAAGAAAGAAAGGGACTGAAATGGAGATGGATTTCAAGAAAAAAATAATGAGCTATCAATTTGTATCCTTCTATGTGGAAAGGAACTTGTGTATCATTATTAATAAGTGAGTGAATATTGCATAGTATTGAATTGCATATTGGATAACAATGCAATAAATACTTCTTTTTTATTCAACTATAGCTTACAATTGGAATGAATAGAATAAAGGAAGCAAACATGCATGGGTAGCCCTGCTTCTGAGAAGATGCCTTCATCAGTCAGTCAATTCAAATATTGGACAAGTGGAAAATCTAATAACTAATGAGAAATTTCAATCACATTTTCAGCATCTTGTCTTCAAAACGCATTCCACTTTCACTTTGATGTAAATAATATTAAATGACATCGTTCGTTCGTTCATCGTCATCGTCCTTCACCGTCTCTCTTTAGCCCCACCCGTCCATCATCTCCTGTTGCTAATATCATTCACTCTCCTAGCTGACTTCATATCGATATTGAATTTCAGAGAGAAAATTGACATCTACAGACACTGTATGTACTACTTGGACCTTGTGTGTGCGCCTTCACTTTCACTTCATCTCCCTCCCATCGTGTTGTTGTTGTTGTGTTTGAAAGTAACATGTTATGCAAAGTATATGGTGAATTCACTCACCAGGTAAATAAGTAGATATTTAAAGAGTAGGCAAGGTTGTTGAACGTGTACATTGGTGAAACACAATCGGAAATGATAATATAGGGGAAAAGCGAAGAAAATTGAATTAAGAATTCGCCCACTCTTCTTCTTCTTCTCCTCCAGAGAAAATTACAATTAGTGTTTAGCTCCTTTGGCATCAGTCCCAATTAAAGGAGAGAAAATCCGCTTCATTAAATAGTCTTAAGTAATTGGCAGCAGAGGTATAAGAAAAGGTCGAGCCAGAACTGTCAGAGGAAGTTAACCTCCATCTTTATCTTGTTCCGAAATTTCGCCCCAACATAGAAGATGAAATTTCGCAAGTTGCATGCATCATCCAATAGAATTGAAAACATATTAAATCCACCATTTCCAATTGATGGGCAACGTATATTACATTTTACTTGGAAATAAATACACAATTTCCACCAAACTTTCAATAACCTATAGATGGAAAATTGTATCGAAATAAAATCTCGTGAATTTCTTGGTAGCTGGTGGGATGGATAGCGATGGTGGGAAAAAGTGTGGAAATTTGCTGGAGGGAAAGTCAGCAAGAGAGGTGCAGTGCAGCAGACACCCATCATTCATTCACCTGGGTACAGTTCTTGTGTATCTGTATGTATACATATAGAAATGTTGCATGCTTCTATCATCAACGTAGTACTAACTGCCCCCGGACCCAGCACATTACTTTCCCCTTTGCTCCTATGCATGCATGCATGTATTGAATCCCAATCCAATTCAGAGAAGGAATAAAAATGGGCCAATAAAAGGGTAAAAGGAGTAGAAGAAGCATACTTTTTTTTTGAAATACCACATTAGCAAACATTAGAAGAAGAAGAAGAAGAAGAAGAAGAAGCAGTAGTTATGCCCTAAGCAGGTTGTTACTACCAACCACTTTCATTCAAACTAGCTTGCGGCTTTTCTCAACTAAAAAAGTACAATATTCAGTCAGCAGCATTAAAAAACTTTGCACTTAACACCGCATTTCATTTCATAGTTGTAAACAGAAAAACATTTGAAATTATAAAAGGAGGATATATAGAAATTCTGGGCGATGCCAAAAAACGGTCAACTTTTACAATTTACTTTTTGGAGCGGTTCGAAAGTAAAAGATAATTCGAATAAAAAAAACGGAAACCCAAGAAATGAATAAATGACTTTTGTAGCAATTCAACACCATCATTTTTCTCTTTCTCCTTCTTCTTCTTCTTTTGGGGGAAAGTGGAGGAAAGCAGCAGCAGCAACAGAGTGCGAGAAGACAAGAAACCTCTTTCTTTGACTTTTGCTCCCCCTAAGAAGTGAACTGGAATGAGAGTGGATGTCAACCAGACAAATTTTTTATCGAAACTCATTTCATGCAGAATGCAGCAAGAGACAGGCAAGGCAAGGAACCAGAGTGGAGTGGATGTGGAGTCAACTCACTACCATGCCATCCATGTTATCATCATCAGATAAGAGGAATACGACCAAGCCAACATTTTTAATTTGGTTGGAAATTGACAATAAATTTTTTAAATTTGAAAGCCAGGCTCCTTGTCCCAACTTACCAAAAAGGAAATGAGTTTTCCCAAGTGGAAAATGGAAGATGGGACGAATTTATAAATTTCTCTGCCACTTGTTTTTCTAAATTGCGAGTGTAATTTAATGCGGATAAAATAAAAGTAAAAGCGGTTGCATCACCAAAATGAGCATCTTGAGTTATATAATACAATTTTAAACATACAAAATCTAGCAAAATACGTGATGATTCAAATTAAAGACAAAATTCAGAAAATAAAAAAAAGCGTTACAAAAAAGTCATAGATTTAATCAACCCTTTCTTTCTTTGATTTGATCCTCGGATACTAAATTCAATTAGTCGTGGAGTACTCATCATGGTCTGGTAAGTGAAAAATGTGTCACCAATCAGAAAATCCATCCCACTTCAACATTAACTTGACCGTAGGCAAATACATACTTTACAAACGAGACTAAACAAAACAATGAAAACTATTATTATCAGGGAACCCTAATAATAATAATAGTAATAATAATAAAGGATAAGAATTGTCCTCCATTCCTGTTGTGTCATCAAACTTCACACATAAATCTACAAGTCTCGTAATAACATGCAAATTTTATAGTTGTTTGTTAATCAAAACACAACTTTCTCTCTGTATGATAAAGAGAGTCCTTATTTTAATGTGTGTGCGAATATTATCTTGTTACTTTTTGTTGATAAAGTTTGTTGGTAAATGACACATAGTCATATTATTCACATGATCTTCATACTAAAATGCCAAAATTATGAATTTCTGTCGTCCCATTTGAGAAAATAACAACAATACACTAATTCTCAACAAAGGAAAAGAAATAACGCATTATTACAAAGCAAACAAAGGAGCAACAATAATAACCGCTTACAAATAATAAACAAATAAATAAACAAAGATACACCATTCACCATCCATCCATCCAACCTACTTGAACTGAAAGTATTAAGTTGCAATACTAGCAGTTGGCCAAATGAACTTGTTTTCTCTCTCATTTTGGACTCATTTCCATTTAGATTGCTCAACCCTCCTCTTCCGTCTTTTATTGGGCTCCCCGTGTTTCGACTGATAATGCACAGATAAGTTGGTTTGGTAGATAGATAGAGAGAAAGAGGGGACGACCCCGTCCAACGATGAACTACTTTACTTACTTATCATGAATAAGGTGAAGTGAAAGTCCATATATACTTTTACATAAAGAGACAGATTTTCAGTTAAAAATAAACATAAGTAGTTGACTTGACAAAGACAAAACAGAATTACTCTATGGACTTAACCCTGGGAATATGTAGATAGCAAATACAAGTGATGTGTATAATATTATATGTATGTACATATATTTAAAAAACAGTAGATTTCTGAACTCGCGCCAAATTGCAAGTTACGAGTGGAAAATGCAATGAATGGAATTATTCGAAATGAAAGTTTGTGTTTCAAGGGATTTCTTCAAGGAGTGAAGATAACATAATGGGGAAAAGTTATACTCTTATTTATTACAAGATGATGCAAGCAAGTATCAGTTTGTATAGTTATAGTGAGTGGATGAGGTCCTATTTCCATCTATGCAGGGAAATCCGGATGAATACTTATTTTCTTCCTTTAGTTAGTTCACTGCTTTAGCAGTATGTGTGTATACAGCACATAATAGAATGAAACAGAACAGAGACATTCATTCCATTGTTCTTGATCCGCTACTACTTCTTCCCAAATATATCATGGGATTATCTCTTCATCTCCATAAATTTGGGGATAACGGATTTCCCATCACAGTAAAACAAGAGAGCTACAAGAGGATATATTCCATAAAGATTTTTTCCTTATCCTTTTTAAAGGCATGCAACGAGTTCCAGAAATTACATTTATGTTTTACCCTTACCAATTGGCCTACAGAGTTTGTTTATTATTATAACCAAAAAGGAAGGAAAATGAGTTGATAATAACAACACTGAATGATGACCTCCTCGCTCTTCTCTCTTCTTCTATCACCACTTCCGCTCTTTTCTTTCTTTTCTAATTTTAGAACCAAAAGGAAGGAAGCAGACAACAAAATGCATTTGTTTCGGAGATGGAATTAAGTAAAAGTGTCTTGACTATGCGATGTGATACTCTATGCTAAGCAGTAATTCATTTGTTTGTTGTACATGTCACAACTGTAAAGATCTCTCTCCAACCCTCACCGGACATGTCACTTTAATGTAAGCAACGAAATATATCATTTCATACCAACCAACCAGCACTGGTTCAACAAATAGATGACAATGTAAAACCACATTTTATTTGTATCATTATTTCAACTTCAATTCATCTTGACGTTGACATTTTTAGAAGAATGTGATTTACTTTCTCTACAGTAAAATAATTAATGTCAATATACTGTATATACTTGATAAGCTGTAAATAAAAACTGTTACATAGGAATACAGGAATATATTCTTTTGTTTGAAAGAAAGGAATATCTCAGGATATCGAATATCTCGTCACAATGAAACACTAGAATTTTTCTGAGAAACTTTACTTTACTTTCTCTCCGAAACAAGACTGACTAAACCCGTGACCAGCTTGGATGTGATGGGAATTTTGATGGGGACAAGAGTAGAAAAATGTGAACACAGAAAGAAGAACACTATATATTGCTAATAATAACGGATGAGAAACCGATTCACCCGATTCACCCCCAGATCATATTACATTTTCTTGGTATCCTGCTGCTGCTACTGATGCTGCTGCAGGTGACACCATGTTAGCCATCATCATCATCATCCCTTGCTTTTTCTATACTCCGCTTCACTTCATAATATCCCTGCCTGTCAACTAACAAGAAAAGAAAGAAGAAACAAGTGGGAGGTGATGGTCAAGTTGTGTCAAGTCAAGTGGACAAATTCCCGGGAGATAGGAGAACAGGACATAAGGGAAAGAAAAATAACGCACCAACGCAGGATATTTCTGAAAATATATGTAATATTCACACGTTAACACATTTTGTTCTTAAATTTCAATTCTTATTCTTCCAAGCATAAGAAGTGTAACTGGTTCAATGTTTAACTTTACAGTGTGTTGGCATTGCATTAAATGGAGTGTGAGATGACAGCCCTAAATTTATTTAGCTATCTGTAAATGAGTAATTTCTTAACTTTTTCCATATTTCTTTCTTAATCAACACAAAAAACAAGGGAATGGTTCCCATTGGTCTTCCCAAAAGTGTGAAACTTTCTCTAATTCTAGAACAAGCCATCTATTATAATACAATCGTCCATTAAAATTTTGAAATCTCTCTCTGAAATTTTAGAAACTTTTGGCAGTGCTACTGCTGACAAACGGAATGGATAGATAGATATAAATATGGACCATATTGTACTTGGAGTAGATGAGTTATGAAAATTTGCTCAGTTCAATTCCATGTCTCCTTTCTACTTGAGGAGACTGTTGATTTGATGTTTCCTTTGGAGGAAGTGAACGGTTGCGTTTGATACTAGAGCAGGAGTTAGAAAGGAAGAGTGCGACATAAAAGAATTCTCTCGAGTCCCATAATCAGAGTAGATTGGCAGAGGGAGATGAGTCTAATTCCTTAGAAGAGACTCTTTGGGGACAGATAGACGATTTCTTCTCATTTCAAATACATTTCAAATTTACATATCCCAAACCACCCACCCAACCCAACCAACCCATGGACATTGCAAAAAGGGACACACCCCCTCAACTTAACATGGTAAATGCTAAAAGGTATTCGCAAATTCAAGTCAGCTAAGACAAAAAAAAAGAAAAGTTAGTTTTGTGTAGCTCTCACATTTGTAAATCATGGACTACTAGACAGCCGAGGGCATACCTGTGGGTGAATGTGAGCGACAAGGCAAGACGTCTTGCTTCCTTGCTTGCTTGATCGTATTCGTAATTCCGACAGAAAACTATTTATTAGTCTGCGGAGAAAAGAAACTAAAGTGGATAAGATAGCAGCAGTAGCACATAGAGAGAACAGCCTAGAGCTTGTACAGTATATAAGTAAGTAGGATAAGAGGACTACTCTGCTGTACCTTATATATTCTGTCTGATAAAAAAATTACGACTTGTACAAAATCCCATCCATTTGTTTAAAAAATAAGAATAATGTGGAAGTGAATTGAGAAAACAACTTAATCAAGACGTAATTGGAAAGCATTCTTTAGTGTAGATTGACTTAAATGAAGGGAGACATTTACTTATTGGATAAATACAACATCGAGTCCAAGGTTGCTATGCAGGCCAACCAGGCAAGCAAGCAGGATATCTAGTTGGTTGGTTGGTTGTTTGCTGTCTCAAGATTTATTTCCTAGATCACTGGAGCATTACCCTATTAACGAAGTTGACTTGAGCGGCTGTTGGTTGGTTGAGGAGAAAGTATGTAAGAAGAAAGGGAAGTCCGCTACCAACCAAACAACCAACATCTCTTTCTCTCCGCCGGATTGACTCTCTTTATCTTTATGACATTTTCTCTAATTGCATCCTTCTTCAAATGACTAGGGCTTCAATTGTATGATTTCCCTCAAAGCATATACATACATACACTACCAGTTATACACTCCATATACCTATATACAGACATAGATAAATGAACTTTTTTTGCAAAACAACAAATAACTTTGAAATTGTTGCAGATATGAACTTCCAGGATGTGGTTGTATAATTATTGTTTAATTTGGTCCCATTTTATGCACAAAACAGTGAAAGTTGAATTACGTACCTTGAGCAACTTGTGAAGTAGGCGAGAAAATAGGGGACAGCTTTCAAAAGTAACTTGTTGACCCTCCACCCTTTTCTTGCGACGTACTCGTCTCACAGGTGGAAGGATTAGTAAATATTCCTCCTCCGTTGTTGATGGTGGTGATGTTGGCAAATGATCCGAGTCATCTAATTCGCCCTCCATTATGTCAATTTGAATCTGGAAAGAAGGAATTCATTTGAAAATTTTGGATTTTGAACAAGATATACAGAAACAATGG
Organism: Folsomia fimetaria; assembly: GCA_034695645.1. Classification (NCBI taxonomy): domain Eukaryota; kingdom Metazoa; phylum Arthropoda; class Collembola; order Entomobryomorpha; family Isotomidae; genus Folsomia; species Folsomia fimetaria. The sequence goes on from JAQFZJ010000447.1 coordinate 15,803, forward strand.
CTAAAGAAAGCTTTTCCTGAACGCCTGAAAATATAACATATGTAAGTACACCAGAAAAATAGTTTGTAGATGTTGATTCTTTGTTTAGCCTAGCTCATCAAAGCGGCTGTGATTTGATAAAATTTCACAGACCAAAGCCTCTTTGCGAGCTATGCAAAAACAAATTTGTATTCTTCTTCCTAATTTTGGTGTACTTCATTTCACTCATATTCACATATCCCAACTTCCCAACATTCATGTGGCTGCGAAGAAACCTTAAATGAGATTGACCTAATCAAAACTGGATGCGATATATAAATAAATCCAATGGTGATGCAATTTTTTTAAAACTATCAGAAAAATACCCCTTTAAACACAATTGGTTATATAATGAATCATGTGAAGCTAACGTTCCAGATTATTGATTTCAAGACAAGATTCACTTTCTTCTGAATTTTGTGCCAAACATATTTATCCCCGCACCCAATTATTTACGTAACAGTGCTCGCCGCATCACACTATATACTTCATGTATTATTCAAGCCGGAAGTTGTTGAAAAATGGAGAAAGAGATTGTCCCATAAATCTCAAAGCGGAATGACCAAAATTTAAAAATCACCATCATCGTCTAGTAGCATTACACTATTCATTCGCATTCAATAAGAAGAAAAGCATCTCACTATACCACCAATACCACCACTACTATGCTGTGTCCTTCTTCCTTCTCTTCATTGCAATGTACAGGCGCGCTGTTTAATGGCATCCTACATTAGAAAACTTGGATCATTTAAAACTTTTCTTAACGACATGGGTTGCACATCAATTAAATTCATGGAGACGAAATATCTCGAACAGCAGCAATGTACGTACATACGCATACTATACGGAGAGGATCCCTCCGCATTCAAATCTTTTTATACATACACATGAAAGAATAGAACCATGCACCAAGTTTTAATTGCTTTTTAACTCATCTCGTTCCTGATTTCTGTTTGTCTGTTTTTGGTCAGCATCACCAACCAACACGGCCACCAATCACCATTATATTACATTTCATTACAACGTCTCAGGATAAAAAGTTTATGCTCCAGTTTATGGATTTCTTTCTCCAAAATTCAAACATCAAACATCATCTTAAGTGTTGTTTGCTAACTCTCACCAACCTAAACGAATAAGAAACATGATCTTCTGACTTTGACTATCTCTCTCTGTCAGTAAATTCAAGTAAGAGATAGCATAGTTACATAGTTAGTGTGTATACATGCAGTAGTAGTGTAGTGTGGTGTAAGTGGATAAGGACGCGAGATGAACGGCCCATTGCCCAGATTATGAGGCTGAATCAGCAAAAATAATTTGAGAAGGGGATGATTCTCCATGCAGCACTTTGTCCACGATGTTTCACAACTTGTGTGCATTTTGTGTAAAGTGGTAAGAAACGGCCTCACCACGGCACCATTACCATACCCAGACCTTCTGCATAAATCTCGGTGAAAGTGATGCGTCTGTAGAATTTGGCAGAATGAAGTGAACTCCTGTCTCTTCTATGAGTATGTGTAATACCCGCACTTTCCAAACCTTAGTCGTATGTACGTCCCACCCAAATGTCCGCAGGGGATTTCCCGTCGTTCACTGCGTAGAAACATTACCACCAAGTATCACAGTTCTTGTGGTGTATGATACAAGGTGTACTTTCACTACTTTCTCCTTCCGCAGGATTCCTTGCATGCTTGCAGTTACATAATTTATTACGATGCAATACACACTCATTGCACAATCGCTGGAAGCGGAATCAGGCAGAATTAATGGAATCAATAATCGTCACAATATGCATAATGAAAATGTGGTACATTGTTTGTTTTAAACCATGATTTTCAATTAAAAACTTAAAAATTTAAATTTCATAAACAATTAAACTTGTGTCCTCCTCTAACGGTAAATTACTAATAGTTACAATTTAAATTATAAGTCATAAATCTGTGAAGCCCATTAGAATATTTCCAAAAGTATGACATTTGCTATCTCGAAACGGCTGCAGTGAGCAATTTCCTTGACGAATTTCATGAATACAATAACAATTATGTGCACCTCTTCCAACCAAGTGAATACTTTCTCCCCATTGTTAGTCAAACCAATTTAGTCTTTAATGGCCATAAAATGAAATAAAATAAAATAAAGTCAAATGATGATTCCAAGATATCTGTGTGAATGAAGTGGGAGCAAAAGTAGAGAAATGAACTGTGCAATGCAATTAAGTCAAATTCCATCCAGGTCTACACAACGATTTAAATTTGAATCGTTCAAGAATTTTGAAGGGTTAAAAGAAGAAAGTTCCATTAGAAGAGCTGCACTTGCTTTCCTATCTATTAATTCCCTTATTTCCCTTATTCACCCGTGCACCCACCTTGGTCCCATCATTATTATTATCCTGGTCGTCAAGAGAGGGATGTAATTCCATGGAGAAGAAGATAATGGGCGTGAGGAGGAATCAAAACGGGTGAAAATCAAAATACATTCAAATAAAGAGGAGAGAAAGAAAGAGAGAATTTTACTTTCATTCCAATTTATATTATTTCCCTCTTTGGTATTCAACTGGTACATAAAAATTGTGAATTTATTGAACGCATCATCATTATTCTGCACTCATCATTCACTGCACAGGAGAGAACAAGAATCATTCCCAATTAAAATCTCTCCTGTTTTGCACAAAATGTCCTGATTTCACGGATGGAACGAATTGCAGCAGAATCCAGGAATCAAGTACAATACACATACACATGCATGTCCATATATGTCATTATTACACAAGGAAGGAGGAATACGATCTCCAATATTATTTCCTTCATCAGATCACTACATACAATCAACCTCACATCTTGGCCATGGATCAATAGCCGAACTGATTGCAACTTGGCAGAGAAGCCAGATAGCTACGTAGCAAGCAATAGTAAATTTAATTTGGTCTCAAAATTAACTAAAGCTGGGATGAGAATCTCTTTACTTACAGCCAGTTCTTCTTCTTCTTCTTCTTTTTCATTTTTTGTCCCAACAAGTCAAGAGCCAAAAAGACTTACTCACTCACTTGATTTGATATCCATTCATCTCATCCTGAGTGAAGATTTAATGAGAACTGAACACAAAACTACGACTACAGGGATGAAGAAGGTTGTCTCAGGAAGAAGATGATGGCAACTTGGCAACTTTCTCCCCACAATGATGAATAATTACTAATTATTGAATCCTCCTGTCTGTCAATATAAGTTTAGCAAAGTTTCGTTTCATTTTCAATCTGATTGCATTATGAGTTTACGCAGTGATTATATAAGGGTGAATTTCGTGGAATATTCTAATTTTGTAAAGACAAAGGATTTACACAGTCAAGTGAATGTACCAGAAAGATGGTCGTGAATCCATATTTTTGTTAGCCATATTTCAATAATAATGGAACTGTTATACCAGGAAGGATTTGACTGAATCACTTGACAACGTGCCACTTATCTGTACTTTGATCAACCTCAACTATGAGGTATCCATACTATCTTAGCAGTTTAATCTATATGCGGTTAGATATTATCCTCTTATCATTAACCACATCTCCATGCTGTTATGAAGTGATGCAAACCAACTTCTTATTACCAAACCAAGGAAGAAAACAACTACTCTATCTAATTATTGTAATCCCGGATTTGCTTAACCAAACCAGTAGAATCTAATGGCGGGCATCTATCTAATTGTCAAAAAAGTAATTTGTAAATGCACCAGGTGAAAAACTACCTTCCATTAAAAACTTGAAACAACATTTTTTTTTGCATTTTCCCATTTTTACTTTTAGAGCAACGTCCAACAAATGACTTTGCTACTCAAGGACACACATTTTGCATTTTGATCTCGTTCCAGACTGTTATTCTCTCTCTCTCTCTTCTTCCACTCTGGAACTTGGCCACTTTATTTAATTTTCAGTACAAAAATGAAATATTAAAGGATTACAAGAGCGAAGAAGCACCTCGTTAATATAAAAAAGTATATAAAACTGAGTTCATCTCTCCGCATCTGCTTACACAGTTAAGGACATCTCTACATAGACATAGTGGCTGTGCATCAGTAAGAAAGAACGAGCAATTAGAAATAATGAGTTTATTCTAGTCTTCTCTCAAAAACTTGTATTGTTGGTTGGATGGAGAGAGCTAGTACTTGTCTCTGCAAATGAGGGGCTTGATTATGCACGGCTTACTACCATTTAATAAACGAACTGCTTTTCCTTGCCCAGAATTAGCATCACGTCACATCTCGCCCTTATGTTTCGTGACAAGTTTTAAAAGGGTCGTTAATAAAGGTAGAAGGATGCAATGATTGGTACTGTACACCACCACCACTGGTGACTGGTCTTGCTGTTGTATCAAGAATGTATCTGTAAAGGAACGACCCATCGAAATTGATGTTCACAAGATATAATCACCACTTTCTCCTCTCGCTTTCACCTTCATTAGACATTCGACGTCCTGTTTTCTGAAACACATGCCATAACACACTTGTCTTGATAACGTATAATGATAAGATAAAACAAAGCTGTGCTGCTTCTTTTCAAAGGATAAAGTCATGATGAAAGTGGAAGTAATAACTTTCTTTTTCCTGCCATAAGTATATATTTCTGTATATGTGTGTCCATTCTGTATGTCCACATTTAATACAGTGCATTCCTTCCTCAAACTACAGCCACTGCATTCATCCAATGCAGTGACAAATAGAACGGATTGAGAGAAAAGGGAGCGGAAATGTCCAGCAGACTTAGACAAATGACTTAACGGCCCAATGATTAATTGATCCACCTCTTCCTCTCTTTCTCCACTTTCACTGCATACAGTTCCCAAGGGCCATGCACCACCATATCATCCTCATCCATGATTCTTCGATATCATACAATTTCTGAGTGAGAATATGTGGAGATAAATTCAAACAGTATTTTATATTTTTTTTTTATTCTTGGGACTCAACTGTGTATCTGTTTGCTTGATCATGTTAGTCAAGCAAGCAATGAAGTGAGTGAGTGAGACTGGATGGGGTTGAGAGAGGAGTGTACTAGTTGGAACAAGAAGATTGGATTGGATTTGATTTGATCCCACACAAGCTTTCTTTCTTTCCTTCTTGTTGGGTACATATTGACATGTTTACATCACATCCGCATCCCCAGATATAATCTTATCCAAAAGAAGACGAAGAAGAAAAAAGATTCATTGTTGAGTTGAGTCTTGGCTAGCAAACAAGCAAATGTCTGTCATGTCCCCATTTTATTTTGGTGGACTATCACTGCTGTCTGTTAGTCGTGTGGGTGGATTTGTTCCTGCTGCTGCTGCTGCTACTGCTCAACCACATAGATTTTGCTCTCTTTTATTAGTTGGGGGCTTTGGGAATTACTCTTATTGATGGTGCGATATGTATCTGTCTCCGCAATGTTGGATCATCTCTACTGTATGTCCGATAACTATTTGACCCCATGTGGTCATGGACCTGGTGGTGGTAGTGAAAGTAATATTGAAAATGTGTGCTCGGCCGTTGCGGTAAGCATTTGTCGTCCTTGTCACAAAGATCCAATGATATTTATTGATAATATATTGTATCAATTTAAACCATTTCATTGCTGGAAACGAGTTCCGTTCGTGTGTACTTACATATGTTTTACAAAGGGGCGCAGAGATGGTAAGAGAAAGTCGAATGGATGATTACAGAAAAAAAGTAGTGGTTTTTGTGGTGTGGTGTAAGTAACAGCGTGTGATGTGAGTTTTCTGTGAGCAAGAACAATGTGCCCAAGAACAAAGTCAGTCAGTTCAGTCACCATTCTCTCGAGACTTTTAGCTTCTTCTTTACATCCAATTGGAAAACAATAAACACTTGTCGAACGAAATGGAGAGAAGGTCGTGCTTGTGTATGTAGGTAAAGGATTTATATTATGCCGGAGTCATTTTACTTATCCCAGCCAGAACCACATACACATACACCATATTAATCAATGGGTGGTGTGTGTATATTTCTCTCTCTTAGAAATTCTATCCACAACATGATCATGATCTAAGTTTGGGTCTCCAAATAAAAATAATAAGGGTAACAGCAGTAGCAGTTGTACGAATTTATTGGGCATACTACCACCACTACCACCACCATACCACACCGCTTTACTTTGCTTTGCTTTCCCTCTTTGCTTGGTCACGGCTGCCAATAATAAAGTACTTCACTCCCCGAGATTAAAAGTGCGCAATAAAAGAGAGCCCAACATCTTTTGGCTATAGTTTAACTCGGCCCATTTATTTTTAACCCGTGGAGCTCATAAAGTGTTTCATTCTTTGAGGTGAATGAAAGCACTCGCCTCGCCATTCATTCAACTGTGCTGTTAGCTGGCTGGATGGATTCACTACTTTTACCACCACTACCACCACTGGTTCTACCTATTTGGATGGAGAAACGCTCTTCTTCTTCTTCTTCCTTTTCTATGGAGCTAATGTCCTGCCCACAAATCTTACTGCATTTACTGTAAAGACTCCATTTCACAAAAGTGTCCTGTTCTTCTTCTCCTCTTCTCTTCCTCAGCTAACGGCACCCCACCAGTTTCATGCGATTCGCCCACTAGTTCCTGCATGGTTGGGTGGTTGATGGTAGTGGTTCACCTTTTAAGATTACTCAAAGTGGGGGCAAAACTTCAATTAGACCATATACTTAATACACCGGCTATAAAAATATATACGGTATTGAATCGTGTATATATTTTATTTGTATCCATTTTTATGAGTCTGGTTAGCTCGTAACAATATATGTATATAATCAGGAGAAAAGTGTTAAATTTGGTTTACGCGTGACATGATGATGACATGATATGCGTGATGTGTAAATATCACTGAGCTAAACTAGGGCCAGCCATGACATGATTACGAACATCTATCTGCATGGAATAATGGACACTAACACTACCACTCCATTTCATGGACTGTTGCAGTACGTATACGTACACAAACTGTGTGGAAGAAGAAGACGATGGGGTGAAAGTCAAACTCAACTTTCACCGTCAAAGAAAGAGCCCAAGTTGATCCGTTATTTATAGGTGGCACTTGTTACTTACAACTTAGCTTCTCCACACGACCATAGCCAACCAGCCAGCCAGCCACCACTACTATTACTTGTCGTACTTTATGCTGGAATTGAGTAAGAAGAAGACATACAAAGTTATGTTATGGGTTGCTCCGATCTCGCGTCGGAATTTAAACCAACAAGCTAGAGCCAGTTATGTACATTTCTTCACAAGGGACAAATTCACTGGTAGATATAAACAAGACTTACAATATGTACATAAACTCTTCTCAGGAGAAAGTCTAACTTAGGTATATACATCCATACGTATGCATCTCGTAATTTCTGTATTGTCAAATCAGCGGAAATTAAATTGTATAGTTTCCATTTCTCCTTCTTCTTTTTTTTACAGGAAATGAAGGTAAATAAGCTCATGTGTCTGTCTTATGTAGTTTATTTAAATAGAAAGGAAGCGTATAAGAGAAAGCAGAATGAGACGATAGTTTATTTGTAGCATGTTATTCATGCAAAAAAGCACGTCTTTCTTCTTTTGGAGTTAAAGAGCACTAAGAATTCAGGTGGTTTGCTCAAACTTTGTGCGGTGGTTTGCGGGAAGGTGGTAATATAAATTTACGGGGATTCAAACGTTTGCCGGCAGGAGACTTTGATAGATGACCCTTTTCCTTTCTCTATCGAAGTGACTCTCTATGCTGCAGCACTACTGTGAACAAACTATGAGACTGAAGCAAGCGGATTGGGATTATCTGGAAAATTTCCAGCCAAGTCAAGTCCCTTTCCGAATTTGAAACGAATCCAATCCGTCTTTTTGACGTTGGAAAACTTATGGCTAATTCATTGCCCATTGACATTTTAACTGGGGTGGATGTGGATACAAATCAGCTCTTCTACTGCACAGTGGAGTTGGAGTAGTGGAGTGGAAAAAACCTTTCTGCATGAGAGAAAGCTTAGAAAAAGTAGTACGGACACGAGTTCCATCATGTTCTGTTCAGATAGGCTTTAAGAACAATTATTCTCCAATTTTGTAAATTCTAGAGGAACTTGATTTCCCCTGATTTTTAAATTTAACTCAATATAATTTGAATAGAATGTACATTTTACAGCAAGGTCTATCCAAATTATTCAAATTAATTTGTCAAATGATTTGTCAAGAAGTCATTCAAAACAATTTTACACATATTGAAGAATTATTAGTAACTTAACTAACTTGTTGGTTAAATTGCGTGCCAAATTAAGCGGCTGCCTAATCTTCCTGCTGACTTACGTACTGAAGAAGAAGGTACCGGACCGGAAATTAATGGAGGATTTTCATCCTCTAAACTGAACTTACTTGAGAGCAAGCAGGGAAGGAGAAAGCTATGCTATGAAGGAAAGTAAGTGTGGGAACATTTCACAGTCAGAGATTCATGCACAACCACTTGAACTCGATTCGACTGCTCTTCACTTATGAACTAATCATGAGTAGTAAAGTCGTCCCGTAAATCAAATCATGTTATCAGCACATTGCAGCAGGAGAAGGAGAAGAGGTGGTGGAGGAGGAGCAGTGAAAGTAAGTTCTCATCCTTGGACTTGATTTCAAGAGACCCATTTGGATAAAATAATTACGACACAATTCAGTTCATAGTTACATACTACCTGACTTGTCGGGGGAAATTGTAATGGTAATAAATTGATGTGTCTGCATATATACAAATTTCTTTAACTTTCTCCACATAGTGAAATAAGGATTATGGCGTGTGTGGTTTGATTTGGTTTGATTCAGTTTTCATTTTTCAACCAGTTCCATATAATTGACAAAAGCTCCATTGCATTTGGTCACGCGTCATCATGCAACCTAACGTAGCGTTACATTGATGTTATATTACATTGTTGAGAGTCGGTCAGTACTCATTCAGAACGGCTTTCTCCGATGATGGGGTGAGGTGAGTAATAGACAGAGTTAACCTGAGTGAAGCTTGTTCAGATATTATGGGGTGAAAGTGAAGGGCTGTGCGGTGTAATTCCTTTATAGTGTGTATGCACATTATTATTAGATTTATTTTTCACACATACATGTCAGATTTCAATAATCTGGACCGCTAAGATTGCACCCTATAAGTGCAGGTACATACTGTACGATATGTTGTACTTTCACCAGTATACATAGATGCAAAATTATAGCAGATCAAAGCTATATATGAACTGACATCAACTCCACTCCGTTATTCCAAAATGTGTGTGTGTGGTATATGCGGTGAGAATGGGTGTGTGTTGGTAAAAGCTTTCCAAAACTAATTACATATCAAATTCCCCATCTCTTTTTCTCGTTTCCGTGTATTTTTCTACCGCTGATGCTGCTGCTGTCCTAAGCTTTTATCATCATCATCATCCTTCTTCTTCTACTCGTATTCCCATCCTAGACTAGTTTCCATTCAGCCAACCAAGCAAAAGAAAGCCTACAAAAAGAAGCAATCTTACTCTTTTCAAAATTTTATTTTGTATATGTGACCCTCTTCGTCTCCCTTGCTAATGTCATCTTAATGTGCTTATGACATGTACATGAGCATATACACATAACACAGTACACAAAGCAAAGCATTATCTCCCACCGGCTTTTTTCCATAATATTCTTCTTCTCCTCCTTCGCTCCCATGCTATGTATGTATATCCAAAAACCAACCAAACCTCTTCATTCTTTCCGCATTATGATACTTTTCCCTTGTAAAGTAAAATAGTTATGCTGAGGATTATTTAATTCCTTCCCACTCGGAGGATGAGTAACAACATGAAAGTCGGAGGGAAGGGAAAACCTTAATCAGATTTCGAGTAGGGAGAAAGCAAGCGACGGCGGCGGATGCTCGCAATTTGTGTAGTGCAGGAATGGCACAAAATAAAATGATTGAATTAGTTTTTCGGGAAAGAGAAAAGCATGCCAACATAAAATATGGATTTCTTATTGAGTTATATATCTCACACAATTTTAAGTAAATTCCTATTTCCAAGCTTGTGTACAAAATACCTAGTATATATATTTTGACATTAGACTTGTATAAGTAAGGATAAGGTAGTGCCACTATTTAATATAACGATCCTTCTCTCCTGTCAAAAGCAAACCTGTCAAAGAAATTTATGAGGAATTTAAGTAGTAGTTGGATCAGCTTTTGCCTGGATGGTTGGGCTGGTCAGAAATGATAAGCACATTAAAAACATCATAAAATAAACAATTGCATTGAAGATCCGCTTACAGGAAGGGGGAATAAGGGACGGGTGCAAAGGGTGAATTGGCAATAAAATATTTTTATACTTTCTCCATCTTTCCGACTGCATCAATTGCCTCGTAAAATAAATTCTGGATGGACTTTTTTTTGGGATCCAACCTGACTCTTTGGTTTCATTGTGTCAAGAAATAAAAGTGATTAAGTTTGCGTTGTGGTGATGGCGGAAGCGATGATCAATCTCATGCAGTAAAATATTTATTTAGGAAAGCATCATAATAATTTGCCCTGTTAGATGGAATCATAAAGTTGAATGAGAATATCACTCGCAACATTATTTATTGTACAAAAATAGAGTGACAACTAAGATTGCTCAATTATTCCACACTTGACTTCTGGAGTTTAAGAGTGTAGTAATAATGTATCAATAAATCATTATCATAGAAAGATATGTAATGTAATAGGAATGAGTGCCTGCCTGTAACTATAAACGCACAATTTTAAACTCAATACATGTGCGAAGAGAAGCACCACAGGGAAATCAATGGAGCCTGTCCACTCAAAAAACATTTCGATAAATCGGGAGCAATTCCCATACGTT
>JAQFZJ010000448.1:0-26569 GCA_034695645.1 Folsomia fimetaria
ACGAGTTGGCTCAGCATTCCTTCATTAAGTCATTGGAAATCGAAAAAAACAATGTCGTCGCATGGTGCAATCTGGGGCTTCTGTATCTAAAACATGACAAACATATGCTTGCTCATCAAATTTTTGATAAAGCGCAGTCAGCGTCTCCTCTTCACTCAGTTAGCTGGATATGCCAGGTTTAATTAACGTTAAAACCTCCGAGTTTAACTTCAATTTAACTTATAAAAATGTCTAAATTTTAAGGGTCTAGTTGCGGAATCCATTGCGCATCAACTGGAAGCCACGAATTTATTTCGCCACGCCGCTCATCTTGAGCCCTCTGCATTTGGAGTATCCTGTTATGCTGATTGGGTGTGTAGAATATTACTAAAAGAAGTTCAGTTTTCCCCAATGGATTAATGGTATGCTATCACCAGAGTTGAAGCTCTAACAATTGTAAACGACTTGATTACCAGGGTTGAAGGTAATTGACATTATTTTCAACAAAATCAACTGACTTTTAAAGGTGTTTCTTATTATTAAAAAACAGCTAGAAATCGTACTCCTCAACTTTATAACATGAAAGGCATTGTTGCCGCCCTCAATGGCTTCCACATGACTGCATTAGAATCATTCAACACTGCTTTAGAACTTGTGCAAACAAATTCGAGTTTTTCTATGTCACAAGAGAATATGCAATCAATGCTTTTAAACAAAATTGTGATTCTCGTAAAGCTGGAAATGTACGGAGAAGCAGTCGAAGAGTTCTCCACAATTGAAAACTTGGACAGATGTAGCTCCTGTTATTTGATTAGGATAACGTATAAAATTATTTATAACTTAATAAGGGCAGCCAGTTATTTTATGATGTTAGAATTACATGCAAACGCCGTTTAATCTTTTCTTTTTTTATAATATGACTATCACTCAATTACTTTTTTTATAATATGACTATCACTCAATTACTTTTTTTATAATATGACTATCACTCAATTACTTTTTTTATAATATGACTATCACTCATTACTTTTTTGTAATATGACTATTACTATTATTTAGTACTAATTTTGTACACTATTCTGTAAATAAGCATTAAAATTTGTAAATAAACCTGTAAAATAAAATCCTATAAAATTAACATTGGACTGTCCATCTTGAGATTTTCTGCTCAGCAGTCACCTGTGAAGGAGAGGAGGGGCTTGTGTGAAGCACGAAATGGAGGAAAGAAGTTGCAGAATTTTTTAGGTGCTTTTAATCTATCTACTCCAGCCGCGGAACGGGGCAACTTGATGCTAATCTATGGGGACACAACGCATGCATGCATTGCATTGAGAGCATAACATGGATGTTTCATTTAAAATTGATGTGAGACTCAACCAGGAGTTCCCCACTTGGTGGTGATGATAGTTCTGGTGATGGTGATGTTGGTCCAGTGAGACTGGTACGAATATAAAGACCAGAAGAAGAAGACATCAGAAAGCAGGCATCCGTGTGTACATACATGCAGTCAAATCCTACTAAATCCGTCTTTCTTTCTTTCTTGTCTACATCCTCCACAAATCTGATATCTGTTCTACTCTGTGCATTATTTTGTATACCATCACTAACAAACTACTATCCTTAGTCAGCTGACCATCATCCGGTATATACATATCAAAGTAAGTGGTGTTGATGAGTCTGATTGCACTGTGCACACATAGCCAGCTAACCCATCCATAGGAATTCATGACTGAATGCATCATCATGGCTCCATATATTTTATTAGTAGAATGGAATGGAAGTAGTTTAGTTTAAATGGGGATCACATATCCTCATCCTTGGCAGATTTTATTGTGTAAGAGGAGGAAGTTGCTTTCACTACTTGGTTTCTCTTCTCTCTCTCTCTCTTTTGTATTTAATTCACCAAACTCATCTCTAGCTCTCCTCTTCTCTGGATCTATCCAATCCAGCTTTGCCAACAAAACTCTCTTTTACGTCGTCGAATACTCCCGACACACATACACACACACATGCACACACTACATATTATATTATACATACATACACAACACAAGAAGCTATACAAGAAGAAGAGGAAGAGAGGACAACGAGAAGGACGAGGACGACGGGAAGAGAAAGGAAATGAAAGATGAACGCGATAAGGAATTCTTAGTTCTTAGCTTATTCTATCCTCTCCTTTACTCTACTCCGATTCTGTGTACGAACTCACCAACCCTGAAGAAGAGAAGAATCTCTACTTTCTCTCTTCGCCAACTTTACGATATAATAATACATTACAAGAGAAGAAGAAGAAGAAGAAGTGTGGGCACGCAAGCAAGAAAAGAAGAAGAAAGCAATAGCTACACTGCTATCAACCAATGCAATAAGTACAGTACAGAACAGTCTGTATAAGATGATGATACTACTCCATTTTCGGATGGCTGGCCTGGCCTGACTGACTTTTTTCTTGTCTTGGATGGAGGAGGATGTGTTGTGTTGTGCTATGCTTTCTCTTTCCCTTTCTCCTTTTTTTAGCCGGCGTGTTCCACTTCCATTTGTAAGCAACCCATCCTAGAAAAACTTTGTAATAGTTTCTGTGGTGGACTGGAAGAAGAGGGTTCTTTCTTTCTCCTTCTTCTTCTTCTGTGTATGGTTAGTATGTGTGTATGTGTGAGTCTATCTGTGTGTATGTGTGTATGTATGTGTTTGGATTGGATACAAACGGATGAGGGTTAATACGGTGATTCCTTTGTCTACGCGATAAAAAAGAGAAAGTTCTCGCTATATGAATGGGAGTGTTATAGTAGGAAGCAGTAGAGCAAAGCCGTAATCCGCTTATTTCTCCTCTCCTTAGCAAAATCATCCCAACGGAGTCCAGTCCAGTCTAAAGTTCTGGGAGTGAGTGTAGTAGTGGTAGTGTCCCGTCAATGCAATTCTTGGACATATCCAATAAACCATCCAAGATCACTTCCACCATTTACGGCCTTGTGACTTTCTCCCATTAAATCGCACAAGCAACCAAGCAACCAAGCATCCAAGTATGCCAAGTAAGTAAGTAAGCAATGCATGAAGAAGAGCGGATGGGCACATCCTCCTCTACACACACGCCCATAACATGGATGGATGCAAAATCCAAGCAATGAGCAGTCTCCCGTCGGATGCCAGCCTCATTTAACAAAACAACGCCTTTGTAAATTAACTTACTTCACTCTCTCTCTCTTCAACAGCAGCATACATATACCATTGCTAAACTACTTTAAACCGGATTAGACTTAAACTTGGATATAGAATAGAATAAAAGGGAAAGAAAGAAAAAGCAATAATACACCACCACCACAACCATCACTATCTATCCACCACCACCACTGGGGGAATCCATTAGAGTATAATCAGTCGAGGAGAACGCTGTGCACGAATGCAAATTTATCATCCCACTTTGCGGCCCGTTTGAGAACGAGACAATCCACCACCACCATTATCATCAAGCAAAGAGGAGAGCGGAAATGAAGGAAAGAATCCAAATCCAAGAAGAAAGAAAGAAAGAGAAGAAAGAAAGGAAAGGAGAAATGGAGACCACAAGGAAAAAATGAAATTTTCACCACCACCACCACCATCACAGTCGATTCCACCACCACCATTTTCACTTGACTTTTACTCTGTTCTCTGTTCCCCATCTTCTTCTTCTCCCTTTCTCCACTGATTTCCTAAATCCGCTCCATCAAAAAGCCGACTGCATCTGCCAAGGCATTAATCTCATATCGGCTTTCTCCAGCTCGCATACAACAATCAAATCATCAGAGAAGGCAGTCAGCCATACTGCCTGTGCCTACTTCTCACTCATCTACAACAACCACCACCACCACCACCCACGACTTACATTCCTATCCTAGATATATCCATCCTTTTTTTAAAATTTTCCGTCATGGGTTCAAATTAATAGGAGGATTCTTTCTCTTCTATATTCGTGGAAAAATGTATCGTTCTTATTTATCTTTCTCACACAATATACGTATTGGATGAATGCTGTGTTCATATATTGATGGAGTAGTGGAGCGAGTGAGTGCGGCCCTTCGTCGCCTTCCCCGCATTCCCATCCATTACACAATTTTACCATTAATAATTCAAGAGAACATGATTTTGATTCAATCACCTCTGGGCGTAATTTGATATCCTTTCGTTCTATATTAATAATAAATACAGACTATACGCTCCTACATCCACACTTTGTTATTGGATGTGATGAAGTGAAGGCTTGACCAGCAAATCTGTACTTTTCTCTAATTCGATACTAACGCAATGATAACAAGGCTTGGTGAATATGTATAATGTACAATATGAATGCAAGAAAACTGTGACTTGACCAGAGCTGCTGAAAAAGTAGAGAATAATTGTAAAGATATGAAAAATGAGAGGAGCTTACTTAATGATGACATAATTTAGTTGTTAATTTCTATCAATTCTTTCTTTGTCTTTTACCATCACACCAAACAACCAACCAAGATGAGAAATATTCTGGTTGCTCATCTATGACGTCTTGAGATTACAAAAAGGGAAAAGATAAAAGAGATTAAGACTAGAAAAGTATAGAAGACCAAACCACTACTGCTTGTACTGTGATGAGAAAGAATGCAAACTGCTTTCTCCACACCCACTCACTCATCCTTACTCTCTTTCTGCACTGGATGGATTCATCATCTTTTTCTCCTCCTCCTCCTTTATTATAATCTTCTAAGAAAAGGATTAAAAATCTACTTGTTTACAAAGTTCTAATCCACTCATGCTGCAAGCTACATAGTGCCAAAATCACTCGGCTGAATAAGAGCAGTGTAATCTGAGTCATGGAAGGATAGATAGATCATGATATATTATTTCATCTCACCACTACCAAAATAAGACACCACAAGAATCATCATCTTCTTCCTTTCACTGCATGGTGCGTCTCCTGATTATTATCATCTCTTGTTATCTTCAACTCATTAAATAATTGAGTGTTGTGCAACCAAAACCACATCACCAAGAACTGAGATACAAATATGTATATGTAAGTCCACCACCCAACCATAATATTATATTAATAATTTGAGTGGTAGTGAGTGTGAGTGTGAGTGTATTAGTCCCTGCATCAAAACAGAGGGCAGATCTTCTCCATCTTGTGTGGTTTATTGCTTGGTGGTGGTAAAGAAGAAAAGAGCAAGAAAGAGGAATATAATAGGATGCAAATAGGAAAGATATGAATATAGAGAAAGCCGTGATGGTGATGGTGGTGCAGAAGACAGAGTGAATTTTAATGAGACACGGCACAAGCAACACTACCTACCACCACCACCACCGTTTGTGTGCTTTCTCCTGCTTTCCTTCTTCGCAATAATAATTCCTTTCCATATCCATACACATATTATTTTCCTGCCTTTCCACTGGGCAATGAGCTCTGATGATTCCTTGGCTCGTAACGAGGTTAAGTTGACAGCTTGATTGCTATCAGATTAATTCCAGTTCCACGCCTGGAGCACGACCAGATCAAAGAAGGAACGAGAAGCAATGCAAGTCAAGTGGTAACGGCGGTGAAGAAAGGTGGACAGTAAATTAATTGGGCAAATTCGTACAGGTGGATTGGACTGGATTAATCAGGTAGAGCAACTATGTACTCCAACACTTGTGGAAACAGTAAAAGAGAAAGCAGTAGAAGAAGCAGAAGACGAAGTAAGCCGGCATGCCAACTAAACCTTTTACGTACTTCCATTACTCGTCTTACTTACTTACAGAATGAATACTTTACTTATTTGTGCACCCTCCAATAAACCTTCGAAAGGAATTAGTGCTAAATGGTACAGCATTCCCTACACCTTGAAAAGGAAAGATGGTGATGACCAAAAAGTGATGACGGATGGATCAAAATACTTTTATTACAGAGTTAGTTAGTTATTGGATGGAGGAGAAATATATCATGATCTATCTATCCTTCAAAACTTGGAGCTAGAGAAGAGAAAGTAAGAAGTTGGAAGCATTTATTATTTTCTCGTGATATGATGTTGCCAATTACTTTTGCTTCTTCTTCCTTGTGCTTTGTCTATCCATCCAACAGGGACGAGTACACTACTGCACTACACAGACACAAAGGTGGTAGTGGTGGTGATGTTGGTGATGGTGATGCAGCAGGAAAATCAGATTACCAAATTAGAATTACGAGTAGTAGCAGGCTGCAAACCTCACCAAAGTAAAAGTTGAGAGAGAGATGAGTTAGTTATCCATCCATCCATACTGCGATCCAGGAGGAGAAAGAAGAGAAAGACCAGATCAAAGGAATAGGTTGGCTGCTGCATATCCCGAAATTTTGAGCTGCTCCAACTGCTCACCAGAATATTTATGATAATTGTTTACAAATTGGAATCCTTCCCAATTTCTGATCTCCTTTGATTCTTCCCTAATCAGATTGGAACATGAGTTTCGTGTAAAGTAAAATTCTTCTCCTTTTGGAAGGAGAAATATTATTATATAGAGATCTTGCTCCTCATCCATATCCTATACTAAATCCCGTCATTCGATCCCATTCATTCCCATCCAACAAGAATCATAGAAATTGGAGTGCAATTTGCTTCATTTCATTCAATTGATCACTAATTTCATCATAGATTGAAGATAGTAGATATTCCCAGAATTTCAACCCAACAGAGCACAAATAAACCATATTATTTACTACCAACAGAACAGCAGCAGAAGCAGCAGGATATTATTATTATTATTATTATTATTAACTTTCACTTCTTCTTTTTTCTATATATGTTACTTATACATACTCCCTCCTCTTATTACTTTACTGTACTGTACAACCCTTTAATCAGCAAAGGAAGAAGAAGAAATTATCACTAATTCCATTCCCTCAAACTCCTATTCTTCTTTTCAGAGATAGATTTAACCCCAAGTCAGCAATTCCTCTCTCGGGGACATCTGCTTTGCTCTACATTAATGGATCGTAATTTCATCCTTCTTTCTCTCTCCCCTTTCTTCCTTGGGGGCTTTTAATCTCTGCTTTGATAGGACATATGCTGATAGACCTGTTTATTACATTCATTCATTACTGCAAGCAAAAAAGGAAAATAAATAAATTTCTATACACTTGTTGTTACAACATACTCTGCTTTCTTTCATTGTTATTATTATTATTATTAAAATTGGAAGTCGGACGGACGTTTCCTGTATTATGCGTTTGATTTTCCTTCAAGATTTCTGCCCAATCCATCCAAAATCCAACCCTATTCTTAGCCTGAATTGAATGAAATGGCAATAATGCTGCAATAAGAGAGATTCTCGTTCGTGCCTCTCTCTTGTTCGTGTGTGTGTGTGGACTTGTGTGTGTCTTCTCTTTTCCTTTCCTTAATCCATTCTCCGCATTTCCCATCCCATCCAATGATCATAATTTACTATCCGACAGACCCAGAAGACTTTTATCTAATGAAACTTAATGTACAAGAGTCACGTAATAATACGACCCACCCAAGCAACAAAAGAAGGAAGGAATTCGCTTCTTTCTTATTCTTCTTCTTTTTCCAATACATCGATCCTCATTAATAAAAATAACAACAATAGCACCAACCAACCAACCAACCAAGTCTTCTGGTATGCTTGGAACAAATTGCTACATTCGAAATGCAAAGTGAAGTCACAGATGTACCCCAACAAACAAACAACAACATCACAACCGACTAGCTACATATGTCTTTGTATATGTATGTATCTATACTTATGCACCTCAAATACGCCCGGATGAATATATTTATTTACAGATTGTGCAAGTGGATGTAGATATTCGCTCAAATGCAAACTGGTGTAAATATAAGAAGAGACGATCGACCTACTTTCGCACAAACATCAAATCCAATCCAATCCAGAAAATACAACGGGCCGTTTGCCTCTCATTCTGTGAACAATCATCCATTCCATTCCAATCCTCATACATATAAATATCTGTATACGAACATATTCAATATAAGGCGTATAATATAACATAACCATGCGATGTAAATACATAAGGCGAACTGTTGTCGCAGGTGACGCACACAACTCTGAATGTAATGTTTCCTTGTTTTGATTTCCGAAAGCATTTAGGTTTTGAATTGCATGAATGACGACACAGCAGCAGCAGTTTGGAATAAGTGAATTCAAATTTACGGATGCCAACCAACCAAGCATCGCAGCTAGCGATGCGATCTACTTACAAATTCACAAATTCGACGACGCAGTTTGACATTCAGAGGAGGAGGAGGAGAGAGAAGAGTGGATAGAGTACAAAAGCAGTCAGGGAGTGAAATAAGAGAAGCAAATTTAAAACGGGCAGAGAAAGCAAAGCAAAGTAAAGGTATGTATAGCTCGTTTGGAAAATTGTAAACTTTTAAGAACTTTTGACGAATGAATAAACATGTATAAATATGTAAATGGCTATTATACGAGTATTTCTGGGAGTCTTGTATAGAAGACATTTATTTAAGTAAGTACGCAGGGAGTGAGTGACTTGAGTGAGTGGGAGAAGCCATTAAATAGCTATGTACCTCAATGAAGACATGAATAAAACACAGTTGAAAAGGGCAGACAGACAATTTTAACCTTTGACTAAAACTGCAATGTATTGTAGTGTAATATACGAAATTGGTTAATTTGTGGCGAAATGGAATTGGCAATGGCAATCAAAATGTTGCTTTTTATAAACTAAACTAAACCACCATTAACTTCCATCACTAACTATCATGTCACCACTGGAAGAAGACGTAATAATAAATCCTATCATTATTATGAAACCATTTATTTACTTATTTGTTCTATTATCTTCCTTTATTCCTATAATTGAGTACTCGATATAAAAAATTAAATGGTTATACATATTACGCATATGTATTTCCTGTATTTTTATTTTTAGCAATTATTAGTTTTTAAGCCAAAACTACTTCACTTTTTCAAAGCAAAGTTAACTGATGATTGATCAAAACAGGGCAGAGAGGATTATTCGCCTTGCCTTAATTATGGGGTATACATACAGACAGACATATGTAGGCCTAATCTAATTTATTTCTATGCATGTATGCATTATTATATAACCTACTTGATTAGAGATCAATGTAGAGTACTTATTTAAATCATGGATTTATTTTATTTCGTCTCTCTATTTTGCAGACAATTCCATACTAATAATTTAGCATATACATATCATATTATCTAATTGTTCCTTCCTTCCCTCTGATGCATACAGTAAAGCACACAGCACTAAAGCCATGTATGCATAATTTATGACTTTTTAAGCTACAAAAAATGCTACTCAATTCAAACTCAACTCAATACAGTATTATTATTGAGGCCAAGCCATAATATAGTTGTTGTAGGTAGATAGAGACCTTTAAAACTTGGGATAAATGAAACACAACAAGACACGATACCACCACCACCACCAAACCGATATACTATATACACTCCGAATCCGAATATCCGAATTGTGATGGCTTGCTCTCTTACATTGATATAATTGCACCGAATAAAAAAAGAAAGAAGAAAGAAAACTTGGCTCAACTAACCAACCACTTCTACTTACAATTCTGAACTCTGCGGTTGCTTTGTACATATTTGCGATTTCAATGATGATGATAATAATAATCCATCCAATCCAACCAGGAGGACTCTTCTTCTTTTTTCGTTTTTTTTTTGTATGTGAATGTGAATTGAGAGACACACAAGTTGTTTTGGCAATCAACAACGAGCAACGGTGTGTTTTAGTTTGTGTGGTATGCACCCTTCTTATTTGTAGTGTCACACGATAATTGCACCGTTCTGCAAAAACCAAGTAAGCATGTCGTGACCCCAACACGTCTCTCTCTCTCTCTACATATCCGACAGACAGCAAAAGTCAGGCAGAGGCCTTCTTATCACTTTTATTATTATTATTAGTATTATTTTCACTCTTTTCCATCTCGCAATCTGGCTATCCTTTGCCAACATTATTATTATTATTATTAGTTTTGCTCTAGTTGGAAGAATTTGAAGTACACTAAAGTGAAATGAAATGCAATGCCTCACCAAACTTTAGTCAGGCATGACGTTGACATTTTTCCATATTTTTTATACACACGTACATTTTAATGCATATCATCATTCACGATGAGATGATGATGATGATAACTTTTAGCCTTTGATCCCGTCTGTTTCAAATTGAAGGTAATCATCTACAAAAAGCAAATAAACTGGCACTAATTCAAAATTCTTAGCGTGTAAATAGAAACATTGCTATTATTCAGACTGACTGTTTTGATTGCGTAGGTTTATGTAGATACATAGTTGTCGTCTGCTTCGGGATGTGATGATGATAATGTTCGTTTATGTGTGTTTATAAATATGGCCAAGATGAATAAGTGTTTTTTTTTTGCTGAACTGAACTGAATCAAGGAATTCCGGCTGCTACTATTTATGTGAAATACTAAATAATACGTGTTAAAAGCATTATTTTAATATTTGCATTTGTCATTCGATCCTGCACCAACAATCGCACATAATTCAGGGAAAAGTGATGGATAGACAGACATTCAAAATGTTGAAATCGTAATAATAATGGTAAAAAGTGCTCGAAAAGATTTCCATTCTTCTTTCTTCTTGTCTCATTCCGCTCTAACCGTTAATTCTGACAGTCTCATCCATTAAAAGAGAAGATGTTGGTTTGGTAGATGAGTACGATTGCTTTTATTTGCTTTTCTTCATAAAATTATTACCTAAGCTCATGAAACGAAAGAGTAGTGCAAAGAATTTAATCGATTCGAAGAAGAAGATTCAATTCCTAAAATGAAAGTTGTTTGCAAAGCCAAAAAGAAGAAGAAGAAAGTTTAGTTCAGTTTAGTTTAGTTAAGTTCAGTTCAATGAAGGGAGGAGGATTGTGTCGCGATCGCGTATGTTTCTGTATTGATGATGGGAAAACCTGTGAGAACTAAACATATGGCGGCATCATAGGAAAGGCAAGAAGAAGACGAAGAAGCACTTTCTTCCTATTTCGTCTATTTTGTCGTTGTCATCATTATCATCACCATCCCCATCACTACCGCCTCTGCACTGTATTGGTCATGTGAGTGAAAGTAAGTAAAGCAGAGTTTGGCCTCCATTCATCCATACCAGCACAACAACAGAAGGAGGAAAAAAGGGGGAAAAATCTCTGCCATTTCTCCCATCATTCATCCATCATTGATCAGTTTAGTTGAAACTGAAACCGGATAAATTCTATGGCACAATAAATAAATATCGAGGAGCAGTTGTTTGAGATGGGCATTGCAGAAGAAGGAGGAGAAAGCGGCGGGCAGGATGGTTGGTCAGTTGCTTTCTTCTTTTTTCAAGTGCACTTCTACCAAACTTGACCAAACCTCATTTCGTCAACCAGCAGCCATCGTCGTTCCTAAGATTAACGGGAAGTATAAAGTAAAGGAGGAGAAAGTAGAGATGGTCTGCTCCAGAAATAAGTTAAGTTGGTTGGGCAAAGAATGAGAGAGAATCCTTACTCATGCACTTACACACAGCTTTTTACCTCTGACATTCACAAAGCAATAATAATCCTTCTACATAGGATGAGGCAATCCTATCACCATCAAGTTAAATGGAAGAGGGAGGAAGAATCCATGGCATTATTAACCTACATACAACTGTTACATGAAAATGAGGTCCTTCTCTGGTCAAACGTTATGCCTTCCTATACGGCTTCTCTCTTTCTTTTTTTCTTCATAATAATAAATCGACTCTGGAATACTTACTTACTTTCCATTATTTATTTTATTTGGGAATAAAGCGTAGGGAATAATGTTGTGCTTCTTCTTACTTATTTTTCTTTCTCTTTTATTATGGATCAATATATAGGAATCGTCATCATCTATTGATGTCTACGATTCTTACACCGCCTTCTGTATTCAAAAGAAAGAATGCATATTCATTTCATGCAAAAGGTTTATGTATTTGCACAAAATAAATCTGGTTTATTGGGTTCTAATTGTCTCGTATAACCCCAAATGCTCTACCCATGGTGAAAGTACTAATGTTTTCCCCAATTATGACAAAGTTAGGCATCACCGTCGCATTTAGATGATAGATATACAATCAAGGCCGTGTGTGTCATCCATATTCACTCACTCACTCAATCACTCACACGATAATGAGTGTGAGAGACATAAAATAAAGCAAACATACAGGAAACGAAACAAGCTATGCTATGCCATGTTATATGCTATGGTAGATTAGCTGGCTAGATCGGATCGGATGGAGGAGAGCGGTCACGGTTACGGATACAACGATGGATTGGATTGGATTGCGGTGTAACACAGTTTGTTATTCAAGTGTGCTCGAGATCAAAATCGATGCCGCGTGTATGTATGTATATATTAATGGACTAACAGAAGAGCCAGCAGCAGAAGCCGAGACAGCAGAAACAGCAGGAGCCGAATGTCAATAAACTGAAAAATGAGCTTAACCCACACACACAAGTAAGACAAGATTGCTTATAGATACTACTGCTCCACATATTTACTGGCTTTGCCTTAGTCTAGGCTATGATGAAACGGATATACTAAAAAATGGAAATGATGCTGCAGCATTGAATGAATCGTACAAGTCATATTATTCATCCTTGTTTGTTTGTACCACCTTCAACTTCAACCCAACTATTCCATCTATTTTATTCTGTTCTATAATAGTGATAATTCCCTTTTGAATTTGCTCCCTGGAAATTCAATCCTATTTCGGAATGCGTCAACCAACCAACCTACCAACAACAAATATATTTGGATGAAAAAGTGGAATTGTATACATACATACAACACAAGTCAAGTCATATATAGGATACAGAGAGAGAGAGAGAGAGAGAGAGCAATTTGCAAGTCTCACAAAAAGCTATTTGCCCACATGTCCCAGGTGGGACAGAGGAGAGGAAGGAAGGAAGGAGAGAAAGTTGCATAATCTTTCTCTCACTTCCTTTTCGACTGACTTTCTCCCATAAAATGATATATTTTTGTAACAATATGAAGGGTTGGGCTACTAGTTGTTGAATTGCTTGTTCCCATTGAAAAATGGATCATGTCTGTCTCTCAACCAGTCAGTATGTAGTGAAGTGAGGCTGACAGGCCCAATGCATCATCATATCCTTGTACAAATTGACCGCAGATTGTGGGTGGGATACATTTATGTATGGATGTATGTATGTGATGGGCGATTTTGAGTGAATGACACTCCTCAAACGTGCAAATTTTAGCCCCACATAAAGCAAGGGAACTCCAGAACAAGCATAATATTATATTGTACTGGACTGGACAAATGAAAAATGATGAATTCAACCAAACCAAACCACCGGACCAACAGAGAACAGCCCAGCACGTTCTGCCTGCCTTGCCTGTGTGTCGGATGCAGATGAAACAAACGAGTATGTATTATTTTATGTATTTTATGCCCAATAGGCTTCCGATCTTTTATTCCGGGTCGTATCAATCTACAAGAGGAGGAGAGTAATGCCATATTTTTGCATTCATGCAGCACAAAATAATTTATCATTGTTACACGCTTATTTCATTCTGGGTGTTCTGTTTTGTTCTCATTTCCCGTTGTTCCACTCCACCAGTGTGGCTGGCTGGCAGGCACGCAGAGTGAAAAGGGTAGTATGAATTGGATTGGATATAAATGTTGTAGCGTCAAGCAAACTAAGCAAAGTCAAAAAACCATAATAGAAAGAGTGGAACAGTGGAGCAGTGTGGATTTGGATGGATGATATGCACATACAAATAAATGCAAGCACAGCAAATAATACATACATATTACACTCTTCTGCTTTCTCTCTCCCACTTCTTGTTATGATTTCTAGTTCTTGTATTCCTTACGGACTGATGCTGAGCCCCTCATCCTCCTACATCCATTCTTTCATTCATTCATTCTTTGGCAAATAGAATACGTATAAGGTCTGTGTGGAATTGTATATATGTATGCATGTATTAGTATGAGATAAAAGCGAGGAGCAAAACAAAGGTGGTGGTGTGGTGTGGTTTGGTTTCTGTTATCTTGAAATGAGCAAACCTTGCCATTTTGATTTTATTCATTTTTGACAGCAGTCTACAAATCAGGTGCACCAGAGGCAGATCCCACAAGAATAGTATGCCATACAACACAACACACATCAAGTTACGCACCCAACGAGGCTCCTCTTATATCTGTATAGATAGATCCAACTGTATGTATGGTCATGACAAGAAGAAAGACTCTGATCGCATAGATCGACTGCTTTAACTTTCTCCACAACTACTGCTGCCACGTACCCCAATCCACTCCACTCAAATCCATCCATCCATCCATCATCAATCCTGGGCCAATATCTTTCTTCTCAAGCCGCGTACAAATACACACACACAGACACACAATGGGAAAAAAGAGACGGAATTCACTTTCACCGACACGCACATAAAACCAAGCCAAACTCACTCAACCCTTTCCTTTCTACTTCATATTATTGTTATTATTATTATTATTATACTTACATATATTCCTTTCTTCTATTACAATCACCCATCAAGTATTTATTGTATATTTTTTGAAAGTGTCAACCTCTTTGTCCACCACCACCACCACACTGTATTGTATTATGTATTGTATTATACCTTGTTAAAACAGCTTTTAAGGTGTTGCACCAAATGTCAGAAACCTCCCATCACTCATTATTTACAGAGAGGACCAGTCCTTAGTCCACCCAACTTTAGCCATAGTTATATGCACTTAAGCGCACCAACCTTGCCCGTCACATCACGTCACGCTTATCTTCCACACCCTTCTTCTTCCTCCACTCACGAAATTCATGAAAAACAGGGCTTACCTATCTATCCATCCAGCCATCCATGGTTTGGTTCGTTCAATAATCATGTCCATCACTTTACTTACTTATTTCACACCGACAGTTTCCTGTCCTGTCCATCAGGAGAAAAAAAAGAGAAAACAAACCAACCACAACCATAACCACCTGTCAATTAGTTGGATAGTTTACTCCCAAACCAATTCAACCCAAAACAACCACAAACAACCCGTACACTTCTTGGCCCATCCATTCATTCCTTCACAAGTATTTATTTACCTTGTTGTTGATTGTGTGTAGTGTAGTGAGACGTGTTCAGTTTATGATGGATGGATGGATAGCTACATATATCATTATATGGAACAAACAATAATAAGGAGAATATCAATGTTGTCAATTTAAACAACAAAACCAATATTTACTTTGCTTTGCAATAATATCTACTCTAGTCACTCACTCATAGAATAGAATAGAGAGAGGGTGTGTTGTATTGATGTAGTAGGTGAAAGCGAAGAGGAATAAAACGAATAAAAAACTGTTATGTTCATCATGTCATGTTTGTCCATCCATCCACTCTGTCCTCCTCCTATAACTCACTTTATTAAGATAAGACAAGATAACTCCTCTGTGCCGAGGAAGGATTACTTCTGAACAATAATAATAATAATAATAATAATAACTGTCCACTCTTTTCAGAAGCCAGAAGTAGTTTAATTCGCTCGTGTGAGATCACCTCATTTTACTTTATTTTCGATTCTATTCCATTTCATATAAATTCAATATAGTCTATATCCATCCACATCCAGATGAGATTATAAAGATGGATGGATGGATGTGGATTGGATGGATGATGCAACAAGCCAATCAGCTTTGGGTGTTGTTCCTTGTTTTATGTACATCATAAAAATGTAATCGCTATCCACATCCACACACGTATGTACAGTAGTACCACCGTTAGTTTTACTTTACTTTACAATACATATGCACACCCAAAAAACAGTTGCGCACTACCTGACTCCTTTTATTATTTTATTATTGTGGATGTAGTTGAGTTGAGTGGGTAAGTACAGGCCAACATATACATATGTATAGGAATTGAGGTGAAAGCAGTAGTACATTGAGCATTACATACTTTATGTATTGTTGGGTCATACGTTTTAGAAAGGAAGGAATTCATTGCAACTTGGCTGATAATTAAGTTATTTATTTCCCCCTCCCATCTCATCTCATAATAACACCTTCTTTACATAATATACTAACTATGCATATCATATCATGTAGTTGGGTAAGATATGACGTAATGTAAAAATCCAACCCACAGACAAACGTCCAGTCAACCCACACGACGTATGATAAAAATGAGGTTTATGACGCTCCCCCAAAGCGCATCCATTCCATCCACAATTCTGACGTT
Organism: Folsomia fimetaria; assembly: GCA_034695645.1. Classification (NCBI taxonomy): domain Eukaryota; kingdom Metazoa; phylum Arthropoda; class Collembola; order Entomobryomorpha; family Isotomidae; genus Folsomia; species Folsomia fimetaria. The sequence continues at coordinate 16,203 of JAQFZJ010000448.1, forward strand.
TGTGAAAGCATGAAGGTCTGAATTATACAGTTGTGTATTATGTAGTGTATGTATATATAGCTTGTATATATGCAGACAGGTAGGTACGTATGTATGTTGGTTGATGATGTATTATAAAGTGACAGAATAATAGCATGACGTGACGTGTGTGGAGGTGGACTGGACGAACGAATGAACATGGTCTGTGACCGTGGGGACACAAACACACGACACGAGTTTCTTTGAATAGCTCTGGTGGTGCATTTTCAATCCAGTCTGCTTTCTTCCATCCAATGCAGAATTCCTTCTACTTTGCTTTCTGTTATATACTGTATTGTAAACATACCTTGTGCATGTTTATTAGTTGTGCACTTAAAATGTGTGGAAGTTTGGTTTGGTTTAGTGGGATTTAGAAAATGATGCAATGAAAGATTAGGTAAACAAGACTGACAGATATCTCTACATAAGTAAGTATGGTGGATGCAGTGTGGAATGGGATTGGGAAGTAATGTAAGTAAATGCCCCACCTAAAACAATTGTGACTATGCTGCAACGTAATCAATAATACGTGAAACTAAAAAAAGTAACCAAGAGGACGAGGATATGTAGATAATAGTGGATGCAGACCATTAAAGTGTTCTTATGTCGTTTTTCCCGTCTAGTTGACAGAATTGCCAACAAAAGTCGTTATCACCTTTACGTCCTCTTGGGATTTAGAATCGGTTACTTTTATACGACAGTTCATAACAAGAGAGGAGGAGGCTTGAATATTTTACGACTGTGCAAATAGAGTAAAGCATTCATTCCTCTTTTTCGTATATAATAAAATCTGTCCGGTGTGGGATGGTGTGGATGCAAAACAAAACAGAGATCACCACATATTTATTTATTTCCTCTCCTCCGTGAATAATAATAAGTACTCGGTTGTTTGATAGTGTAAGTAGTTATTGATACTTATGATGTGATGATGATGATGATACTGCTACCGACCGACCGCCTGTGTGGTTTTATATGACTTGTACATAAAAGCAAGGTTTGGATTGTGTGGTGTGGGTCAACATAAACTAGATCAAAATCCGACTGAATCTGAGGAAGTATCAAACAACAACTAAACTGATAGTGATATGTACATTATCATCAAGAGAGAGACCCATTATTACGATCCTTGTGTCAAAGCTACAAGTGTACTAAAACCAATCATGCTTAAGGATTTACCCTTCCCGGTATTATATTGCCCTCTTATCTAACCATAATAATATCTAACATAGTTATAGTTATTTTTGGGAGAAAGTGTAGCGTTATTAATGTTAACATTAATGTAGTCACTATCATAAAGGAAAAAAGATGAATATAACAGAATACAACGACCCTGTTTCTCTCTCTCTCTCTCTCTCTCTCTTCCTTCAAGCAAAAGCTCTACATAATTTAAAAGCAGCCCGAATCAATAATTATTAACATCAAACTCATTAGTGTTTAGTACTTGTTGGACGTTGCCTTTGGGAAATGGGAATTGCAAATTTATGAATTTTGCATCATTTGAGAGGCAATTATCCGAAGGAAACATCTTCCTTTAAACTAGTTTATTATTACGACCTCGATTCGAACCACCACTGCCATCGCCATCAAAACTGCTGTGAGTGGAGTGAGTGGACGTGTTCAGATAATTCAAGGTTGTCTCAAAGTATTTATTAGATGGTTTGTTTGTTATAGCATTGCAACAGATACATACCACCACTACCAGCACTATTCATATATATATATAACTAACTTGATTTAATCATTTCATGACATTACATTGCATGACTTTATTTATATTATTTGGTGACATTCAAATTCGGAATAAAAGCAAAGGTGGATGGACGGATGGGTTCAACGAAACCAGCCACACAGCCAGCCCAGCCAGCCAATACCCTCTTTTCTACCTTTCCTTTATGAAAATATATGTAAGAAGTGACCGGTGGCTTGGTTGGTAAATGCAGCAATAAGCAATTTAGTATCCAGGTCGCAGCAGGAGTCAAATGACACGGATCTGTCTGGATTCGTCATAATGAGTAAATGTGATACTTTTCTGTATGAGAGATTTCATCGCAATTTCACCAAACTTGACTTTCTTTCGTAGAGTTAATTTTTACGGAATTTCATTTGTCAAAATTCAATTTATTTCAGTGTGACATAATAACCACATATATGGATATATGGGGATGAGGAGGAGGAGGAGGCGGGCTCAATAATAAATTATTTGAAATGAAGGAAGGAAGAAAGTAGCTATATTTTGTTATATAACCACATCATGATATAATAGATGCCTCTCATTTTCTTCTCAATGCAATTCTAATATAGCTTAATAAAATCAGATTGGAATTCAGGCCCAGAATCCTGTTGGAGACTTATGTACATGTGATCCTATAACAACGGTCCTTTCCAGGATATATTGGACAAGAGTCAAACCACCACCACCACCACCATCTTCTACTTTCTTGTACACATGAATATACTATCCAACCACAATATTTCTTTATGCCCCAAACTCCTTCGCTTTTGACTCTTTTCATCTGATTTCATCGTTTGTCCAGGTTTGTTCCCTTCTTTTTCTATTTCTGCCTCCATCGGACCAGACCAGAAGTGGAGAAAGGAGGGATCACACCTCCATCCACTCAACTCAACTCAGCTCCACTTCACTTTCTCCCTCTCTTTCTCTCTCAACTTGACTATTTAAAGTTTTCTGAAAAATGGAATTAAATTTCACACATATGTATGTTTCAAAACCCTTGAGTTGTTGAGATGAATTATATCCCTTTGAAGAGTCTAATATTGCGCTTTGTTGTATATAAGACTAGCTGGACACACACTGACTGGACTGAGCTGAATTCAGATTTCTTAGATATCGTACTCCTCTCTCCTCTTTCTCTGTGAAGGTGGTGGTGAAAGTCGGGCATATGTGTAAGATGGGTGTACTACACCTTGCTATCTCTCTTTCCCTCCAGAAAATGTATACAGCAGTTGGTTGCCAACTGCAATATGTGCATATATATATATACTTTGCTGAATGAAAGTGAAATGCTTGGGTCAAAGGACTGCCACATTAGAAATGTGGTGAAGTGACCGACCGAGGATAATCCCCTCCTCGTCCAGTCCAGTTTAGCTTAGTTTAGCACAGGAAGGAAGGAAGGAAGGAGAGCAGTGCACAGTGTGTGGTAGTGATGGTGGTTGTGGAAATGCTTGTATTTTGGAAAGGAAGGAAGGCAGAAGGGAAAAAAAGAAAGAAGGAAAAAGAAAGAACAGAATCTACTAAGAGAATGAATCCCTCTCTTCTCACACATCTTTGGGAAAGGAGTGGTTGGTTGGTTGATGTGTGTGAAAGTCTGTGTGTGTAAATTATACAGTGGATTCATTGTATTCTTTCTTTTACAAAGCACCACAGGGTTTCACATCAATGCAGATTTCTTGAGCAGTTAGCCACATCTGTACCACCACCACCACCATCACCAAGAGCAAAGCAAGCAAGTTGAAGAGTTAAACTCCTCTTCTATACTACAGTTCACATATACATAACATATAATAACATCACATCGCAGCCTGTTCTGTTCTGTTTTTTGGATCGATGTGATGTGGTTGGTTTGAACTAAAGGATTTCAAACTTAAGCTAAACTAAGCTAAACTAACCGTTTTGCTTATTTCCTTTCTTGGCTGCGATTCTTCTATGAAGCAGGCAAGGAAAGCAAAGTGAGTGAGACTGGATTTGACTTGGGATTAATTTGAAGGAACACACACAGCCTTAACCGATCAGGATGAAAACCCCTTCCTGCCCGCCTGCCCGTGACAATCACGCTCTTTACGTCGTCTACTTACTTTACTGTTTGATGTGTGTTGGGTTAGTTGGAATGGATGGTGAAGAAGGTAAAAGCAAAGCATGTGAAATTGGAAGCAAATCTTAACAAGAGTCCACAATAATTAGTGACAATTCAGACTTTCTTCCATTCCAAGAGTTAATTTCCACCAAACTTTGAGTGAGTGAGTTGAGTTGGGTAGTTGGGTTCCTGAGGGTGCACACAAAGTTTGAATTTCCTCCTCCAACACGAGTACTTCCTTGTCTTGTAGTCCTTCTAACCTAACCTAACCTCGTAGAAAAGAGGAAGATGAAGAGAGGAAACGAAGGAGTGGAACGAAATGGAGGAGTTACGTTCAAACTTAAAGAGTTTCTGTTTGAGTTTTGCAAAGCGAAGAGTAGTGTCGATGCTAATTATCTGTCTGGGACCCGACCAGACCACCTCTGGGAGAGCGGATGCGATGCTAAAAGCTTGGTTCCGTGTGGTATTGACAGTATTTTAAAGACCTCAGCGCAGTATGGGACCATCATTCATGACAAAGTTCATGAGTGAGTGAAATGAGATCAAGAAGAAGAAGAAGTGGAGGAGTGGTAAGACGACCTATATCTGCATGATGGAGTTGGCAGGGAAAGTGGGAATATAGAGAGATAGAGAGAGAAAGCGGAGATGATGTCGTCGTCGTAGAGAATGCAAATTAGTAAAAGTGTATACAACTTACTTGGCACGTAGGCAAGGGTGAGCTGTTGATTGCATCCGGGTCCCTCCACCCCAACAGAGGTGGGATAGAGATTAAGGCTGAGAGCACCCAAACCATCCCTATCATGACGGCAGCTCGAACAGGGGTTCTCTTTTTTAAATAGTCCACAGCTTGAGTAATTGACCAATATCGGTCTAAACTGATGAGACATATATTCATGATGGAAGAAGTGCATAGCAACACATCCATCGCTGAGTGGATGGAGCACCACACACTCCCAAATATCCAATACCCCATCAACTCATTCGCCAGGGAAAACGGCATAATGAGCAACCCCACAAAAAAATCAGCCACTGCGAGAGACGCGATAAACCAGTTTTGCAAATTCTTGAGGGACTTTTCCGTTGCAATTGCAATAATGACGAGCATGTTGCCAATCACGACGACAATCATCATGAAGGTGAGAACGATGGAAGAGATGATTATGTGGAGGGTGGAATAGCCGCCAACTGCTCGGAGAACCACGGTGCTATTTGTACCGTTTCCAGTATCGTAGTAATCTTCCATGCTCATGTTGTTGGTGGCAAAGTACATGTGCATCTCGTCGTAGGGGTGGTTCAGTGATGCCATGTCACTCAACATGCCGTCCTCACCACCACCACCAATATCCCCCTCCATCATCTTTTTAATATTATTGATGGAGAAAGAAAGTTGTGCAATTCAAATCTTCGCAAAAAAATAAGAAACTCTGCAAACGACGTCGTAGAAGAGGATATGTCACAACAACAAGTATTCTCTATCTCTCTTCTGTGTTGTGTTGTTATATTGTTGTACAATGTACTCAACCACAACCAATAACTTCCTCCACCTTGTTCAACATGATGCTAACAAGATTGAATTTTAATGGAATATTATTGTAGGAGTGAGGAGAATAGTGGATAATTTATAGATACTGTTGTATTTCTGGAACCGTATATTATAATGCTTGCTTCTTGTCCTTGTTGTTGTTGGATGTGGTAGTAGTAAGTGTAATTAACGCGGTGTAACGACTCGCAAGTCATCCAGTGTCATGGATGAGCAGTTTTTCGGAGGCAGAGGAATGGAGAAAGTAGATCGTCCTGATTCACCCATTTCTCCATCCACCACTTTCCGTTCCCTACTGTGATGTGATGTACTGGACCGTATTCAATACTAATGGTTGTAGCAGTGGTAGTAGCAGCAGCAATAGGAGAAAATGATGGTGTTGGTGATGCAATGGAAAGTTTATGTCGAGAACGGAGTCGAAATTATGAGACGAGAGGAGAAGAAGAAGAGCACTTAAACGCTTTAATCTATTTCCATTTCAACATTCTCGCAGTTTTCTCTCTCTCTCTCTCTCTCTCTCCACTTGGCTTCTTTGTTCACAACTGTTACCAACTCGGCTGCTTTCTCTTCTTTTGTAGGTAAAAAGAGACCAGGTTGGTTGGATAGTTCGGTTGGTGGGTGCAAAAACCGTCCACCACTCAGTTACTCAGTCAGTCAGTCAGTCAGTCAGCTCTTTTTCTCAACAACCAACTACAACTCTTTTCCCACCTTTAGTGTAGTACCTAAACCGAATAGTTTTATAAACAGGGAAAATTTCAAGTTCTTTTTTACAGAGTTTAGATTAGTTTAGTTTATGAGAGCATACATAACAACTCACTCTCATTTAAGTATGCAACAGTTCAGTAATTTGTTCTCCAAACATGAGGACTGTGACGCAATCAGTTCAGTTTTTAGCTTTTCAACTATGTTTGCTTTCTTGCTTGTATCGTTTACATATACGACGAGGTGGATAATGATAACGTTATTATTAGTAGCTCTTATTTTTTTCTTCTTCTTATATTATTTCATTTGTACTTGTTTCATTTTTTTAAACTTATATAGTTATAATATCTTTATGGCGGTGGTGGGATTATCAGATGCATGACAACATCACTTGGAGGAATAATAATTGAAGGTGGGAAATTATGTATTCTTTGTTTTGTTCATCAATTTCAGTCAAGTCAACAATTCAATCCAATCCACTGGAGACGCAACTTTACTCAGTTCAGTTCAATTAGTGTGAGACCACAACTACCACACGACACAATTCTTTCACCAACCAGCCACCCAAACCAGCCAGTCGAATGGTGTGAATGGTGTGATGTAAATGTTTGCTTTCTCCAAAAATCTCTCTTTCTCTTTTTCTACTCACTACTCATTTCTTTCTTAGTCCAGAAAACAAACGTATTATTTTTTAGCACCAAGAAACAACAAGAAGTAAGAAGTACTGGAATTCATTCATCATCACACACTTTGAGTGGGGCAATAGGTTAAAATCCTTAATTATTTATTTATTCCATAATACCGGCGCATTTGCTGGCCAACAGGTGTACAGAGAATAATCTCTATTATTTAAAGTCATTCCCACTTCCCCTGCAGATAGTTAGTTATTATTTATGTATTCACAGCTATGCATAAATCCGAGCAAATGAGTCGAATAAGTTACAGCTATGTAGATCTTGTTTTGTTGATGGAGTTCCTAATGAGAGATCCCATCAAAGAAGAGGAGAAGACTTGTTTGTTTCTTCTTTCTCAAAATGAAACGACGATGGTAAAAACAGGTCGATTCATTTACACTCTCTGCAAACCACTTTACTATACTGTGATGTGAGTAAATGCACGTTATCTCATCACACCTCCACAACAACAGGTCAGTTTCAATTTTGTCTTTGCATTTGAATGCATTTGAGACGATGGAAAGTTAGCCCAGTTTGATTTAAGTATACATTCTAATACAGTTTTGTTTGTGTCTTGTAAAAAAGACGAATGATTGTGGTATGTATTTTTCCTTCCAACACGAGGATCGCACTCTGAACGTAATAAGCACAGATGTTACCACTTTTTCTTCTTCTGTGACTTTGTTTTTGGGGGCTTGTATGCAATGTGTCGTGTATGAGAGAGAGTGTGTGTATGTTATTGAGAGGGAAAATCGCAGAGAGGACAAGACAACTAGTCAGGAAGCCGACCTGGAGCAGAGTGATGGGAGAAATAGTCCAGGCAAAGATTTTGAGCACATGGCCGAGGCGCTTCCGACCGTCGACTGAGAAGTCATGCCTGTGTCGACTCTACACCCAAACCGAGGATATCCGAAGGAAGGGAGAGAGAGAGAGAGGATAAGAAGACCGGCGCAAGGAAGAAGAAAGGTCTACTCTACTACCCGCTTTTTCCTTACTCTTTTATTATTATACTGATACTACTGCCCGCCTGACACATACACAAGAGTACACACAGGCACACACACACCAAACCAAACCACTCAACAGTTTATTTTGCGACTTGTTCACCAAGATCAGGAAAGGATGGAAGATTTTGAGCCGGGCATTAGTCCGCCGACTCCTTCTTCGGTTTCGTCTTCTTCTTCTTCTTCTTCTTCTTATATTATTATATTCTTTATATCACATCACATCACTCCTGCTTCCTGGATTTGACTGGACTTTCTCCTTTGCCTCTGTTTGCTTGCTTGGTGGTCTGGTTGTGTCTGTGTGTGGATGTATTAGTGGATTTTGGACTTTTTATTTTTTTTTACCCACACCACACCACCGCTTACTTACTGCTACACGCATTTTTAAGAAAACACATACCACCACCCACCCAGCCAAGAAATAGTGCAAGTTGTTTAGTTATAACTCGACCAGACTACCAACTGAGCCAGAGGAGTCGGATGGATGGATGCAGTCAGTCACTTACACTTTCTCTTAAACTTCTCTCTCTCTTTCCTTCCTTCAATGCACAAATAAATGGGTTCCAATCAGTTTTCACAACCAGATGTGCTCTTATATCAAAAATCAAAACCAAACCACAGCTTATCAGCCAAAACCAGAATCTTTGCTCGTTTAATCAAATGCTACTCTCGTTTCTTGCAGTCTTAAGGTAAAGTAAGGATCGAGTGCATTTGACATTGGCTACTTATTCATGGCATGACTTTCTCTCTCTCTATCTCACACATCCTCCTCTCCTTTGCACCTTCTCTACTCTGAGTTTGGAGTGAAAGTAAACTAGCTGAGTGAGTAGTACATACTACTTACCTTTATATTTACGTGAACGAATTACAGGAATTTTATAGCCGACGTATCTAGCTGGAGGGGTCGTTTTTAGGGAAATTACTATGGTGAGTTGAGTGCATGCATGGTCTACTACCACTCTTTACACAGATGACGACGATGATATCTACTGCATACTACTTACTGTACCCAAGGAGAAGATCGAATCGAACTAATCATTCATGCAACGGGGGAATATCTATCTACATGTGGAGGTGATAAGCAAGGAAAAGAAGTGGAAGAAAAAGAAGAAGAACGATTATGATTGGAAGTCTAAAGTTGGAGATGGGAGAGAAAGTCCCAGGAGAAAACCAACCTTTCTTTCTCCTGCTCATCTGCCATACATACATACATACACCTTGCATGGTCTGGTCTCAGCTACATACAGAGACAGAAAAATGTATATAAATATTGTCGTCTTCCTTTTCGCCTACACGTTTTTTAAGAGAAGAAGAAGATGAAGAAAATAAGGCAGGATGCAGGAAGTAGGAAATCTCACCTCCAACTCCAACACACAACTCACCATACACTTTCACCGAGAGGATGACACATTTTGACATTTTGGAAATTGAAAGTGTCACAAAGACAACATATGAAATGCTCGGGTTCTCAAAAGACACCTCAACCTCATACATACACACACTTTGCGTAGTAAGTAAGTAAGGAGAAGCAGAGGAGCACATTATTATCTCATTCCATCCTCTTCTCTTATGCCTTGTTCCATTCACGTCATTTTCTTATCCTCATCAAATAACTGCTCTCCTTACTTACTTATATCAACTTATGCATTTCTCATCCATCCATCCATCCGGGCAGGCAGGCAGGCAGAGACGGGTGAAAAGGTAAATTACACTGAAGAGCAGCATAATCACACACGGTTCAAATTATGGCAGCTCTACTCTTTCTATCTCATATTCTCATCTGTCTCTCGCTTTGTTCTGATTCCGCTTTTTCAGTAAGGAACGAAATGTAGTCATTTTCTCCACCATATTTACTTTTAATTAAGCAAAATCTTTACTTTTTATGTCTTTATGTTGCCCCAAGGAACCACTTCTTATTCATGTTCAGATGCAAGAAAGAAAGAAACAAGTTAAGTTGGGGTAAAAGTTTGGTCATAATAATGTAACACATCAATCTTCTTAGACTATACTTTTTTTTCTCCGTAATAAATTATGTATTCAAATATAACTCATCATCATAATAATACTATACATATATTTCTAAAGGATGATGTAAAAATATTCAAAGAAGAGTGGAAATATTCTTCGTCTCGGAAAAAATGAGTGACAAGACAAAAGACGACAGCGTTTCATTTGGTATGGACGTAATACTATGAATTTGTATACATATGTTGTGGTTGGTGTGTGACCATCTGCTACATACGATCTGTTCGTTCATCCATTTTGGAAGGGACAGTCCTCTGTCTTAGTGTGTTGCTCTTTATGATGACCCTGCTTTTTCTTCGCCAGTAATAATAATGTAGTAGCGAAATCTACCACCACGAGAAGTAACGCGATATATTAGCAGTCAGTCTCCCATTTGTCTCCAATCCTAATCGAAGTAAGAATGCATTAGACCCACGAAGGAACCAACCAACCAAATTTCTTTCTTTGTTGGAAATAAATTCACATTCATTTGGGCGGGCTGGCTGAGAGAAGGTGCTCATTGTTTGGAGCTCCACCTGATTTATTAAATTAATTAAGTTTAATTGTAGTTTCAAGTGGATTAGTGTTAAAATAATTGTCTAGTGTTCTCTCGGTC
>JAQFZJ010000449.1:0-26488 GCA_034695645.1 Folsomia fimetaria
GTTATGCAGAGGGAGTACTTTTGAGGGAAATAAAGAATATGGCCTTGCACTTGGAGAGGAATCAGGTTCATCTCGACTTGGAAGGGAACAGTGACGAGATTATGAAAAACAGGACCATACAACTACAGTATATTCGTCAATGTGCAGAAACGATTCAATCACTTCAGGGCATTCGTATGTAGAATGTAGAGTGGTTCCATTTATTTTTAATATATTACAATTAAAAATTAGAACCGCATCGGTGTATTGTTTCATAAATAATTACGAAAAGTCAGTTACTAAATTAAGACACGTTAATATCAGTAATAATTTGAGTACGTATAAAAATAAATCAACTACTTTGAAGACTTTTACTTTAACAATCTTCGTCAGAAGTCGACGAATGGTCGGACTGGATTGCACCAACTTCATCCTGCAATTCCAATAATACGTGAAGTTCTTCTATTGGCATTCGGACATGCACTTCTTTTTCTGCCATTAGATCAGTGGCCTCTTTAAGTAAAAAAAGAGAATATTTAATACTTCGTCATACTCGTCATACATGTCACAGCTAAATCAAAGCAGTTTGTGTTAGACACAGTAATAATACGAATGAATAGTACAAACCTTTAAGTAACTCAGGAAAATACAAAATTCCATCCAGATAAATTGATTTTGCTGAAGGACAATGCCTAATAGCTTCGTAAAATGTTGCTTTTGCTCTTTTAAAATCTTTTCCTTGAAGGGTGCGCAATGCTAGCAACTTCAGATGAACTCTCCACACAAGTGGACAATTTCGCGTTATGCGGTTTTCCTGAGCAGCGCATAATAATGAATCTAGCTTGTAAAAAATAGTGTCCGGAGGTACAGCTGGTCCACCTATTTAAAAAAATTAATAATTCCATTGATCAATTGATTGTAGGATAATAGTACTGGTAGTAATTGCATACCTAATCCAAATGAACTTAAACCAATTTCTTCGTCGTGTTCCAAATCTTCAATTCTCTTTGCAAGACCGACACCCATAAACAGCGGAGCCCAATGATTACAACCTCCATCTTGCTTGACCACACCAACCATCATTCTCCAAAGCTTGCCAGCAATACTCATTTGGTTCTAATAGAAAACATAAGCAAATCAATTAGTAATTAAGTGCATGACCATAGCGTCTTTTCTAATCCACCATGAAGACTTGCCTCGACATCAGTGAATAAAAGTAACAATGGAGGACATGACGGAAATTTCTGTAATCCTCTTCCAAGAATACTTCGGAATTTCGAGTTTGCCATTGGGTCTTTGGATAAAACATAAGCACCCAAGTTGCACCAGTGAATGTAGAGTTGTTCCGTTACATAATGACGTCTAAAATAACATGTTTAAGAGAATAGAAATAATCGTATCTACCTGTTTACTGGTGGTACAATTTGTATGTAACTTACACTACAGTATCTGAATCGTAACTTCCATTTTCTCCTAACGGTTCTGTAATTTCAATACGTTCCAGTACTTTTTCATAAACATTGGATGCTGCTGCAAAATCGCCGTTTTTCGCAAGGAATTGAAACATTGCATATCCACGAGTCCACTCCACAATAAGATTTGTTTTTTGAGCCAAAAATTCAACGCATTTATCGCCATCCCATCTTCCCAATAATTCTTTTGATAATGGAAAAATGATATCACTATCTTCAATTCCCGGGACTATCTGAGACATCACTTTCTCGAAATACCTAAGAGCTTTCAACATAAGATTAGCACTGGACGATCCCGCTTTTGCGTCTTTTTTACAGCTCTTCAAGTCCACCGTTTTAAATCCAGATCCCAACAAAGTTAGTATGTTGTAGGCGACTTTTGGATCATTACTAAAATGAAACTCTGCCAGCCGGTTGTACATTCGAGTTAATTCAGCCATTATGGGCCACTGATTTTCGATGTTCGGGAATCCCGTCAATTCATCCACATCGAGCAAGTTACAGCCCAAATTTGTCGCTTTTAGAAGAATTGTGATGGCATCAGACTTATTTCCTTCGAAATATTCCAGCATTGAAATTTCAAAATATGCACCCATTTCATTGCGCAGACGATTTTTCTGGAGCAAATTTTTCGCCTTTTCAACTCGAACTCTTCCGTTTTCTCTTGACCCAACAGTATTCTTCTGCTCGAAACGAAGATACATTTCAAAGAGCAAGATGCTAAAGGGAGGGTGCAAGAAATCTGTTGCTTTGTCAATTACAGAGCGTATCATTGTCATGAGATTCAATTCGTTTTCAGCAAACATTGAACTTTTAGTTGACTCAATCCTTCTTGGCCCGTGTAAATCAAAAGTATTCGGCTTACGTCCAACCTCGCATCTAAAATATTTATATAAAAAATTCAAGACTCGTAAATATTATTATTTATATTCTAGCCATCCATATATAGATATTCCCATTACTTGTAAGCAGATTCATTTGCTGATGTCCAGTCTTGGACTCTGAAGGCCTCTGGAGTTTTTAGTAAAGGTTTCAAACTGGAATCTTCCGACTTGCCACTAGACTCAGCCTCAGGTACATACATATTTAATAGCGTCCTCCAATAAAGGAGTTCTGAAAACAGACTTCTCGATTCTGTTAGTGAGATTGAAGTAAATGGATTGATGACACTGGCAACTGTTTGGGTATGAGGTAAGAAGTCTTCTTGAAGAGTAGAAAGGAAATTCACCACGTGTCTGAAGTATGCTGCATGTCGGTCAAAGTCAGAAAGGTATGGCACGTTTGGAACAAGTGCAATATATGGTGATATATCTTGACCAAGAATGACACGGTTATTGTCATGAATTTCTGACACATCAGAACACTTTGGTCTCCAACGTAGCCACTGAAATTTACATCTCCATGATTCCATTTGAAGCCAGCATCGCGATTTATCTGAAATACAATTATTTATCAAACACCTTCGATAGAAATTATCTGATATTTTCCTACAGTTGGTTGGTATTTCTTACCTATGGGTCCGGTTTTTAGGACATTAACAGTTTCAAAAAACAGGTCTTCAATCTTAGAAACTTGAGCATCAGAAATTCCAATAAGATGCTTCACCAATTGTTTTTCAACATCCTCTATACAGTTACACCAACCCGATGACTCGTTCTCTCCAATTACTTCTGTCCCAATGTCCCAAAAATTTTCAAACATAGTTTTGTTTTCATTCCAATCAAGGAGAGAGGCTCCCTTCAGTCGGGCTAGTGGAGGATAAAAATCAGCTTCTAATTGTGCTTGATGTAAGGCGATAGCTTTTTCTCGATGCCCAGAGTTTCGTAAGATCAAGCTAAGGCACATAAGAATGTCGTTCATGACTAGGTGCAATTTAAGTGGTCTCTGGAACTCTGGGAATTTTGGAGTTAGCATGTGTCTGAACTTTCGAATACTGGTTTGAATTAATTCCGACACACGTTGAGTAGAGAAAATTTGAAGTTCTGTAGATGCAAATCGAAAGTACTCCATCCAATAAGAAGTAACTTGAGGGCTTCCAGAGACTAGTTTCTTCAACTCATTTAGCACCAAATCCGGCTGCTGGAAGGCGTACAAGAAATTAAGTCTCATAAGATTAATTTCCAAGTTCTTTGGATTTTTTTCTGAAAGCAAATTAAAAATTAAATTACTTCAGCATCGCTTATCTCTGGCACATATATTTCTTCTTGTACAACTAATTCACATACCTAGAGCCTTTTCACAGATTGCGACTTTCTTCTCAAACAGGGCTTTTTTGCTACTCTTTTTCTTCTTGTTATCCTTACCACCCTCTGCATATACATGTTCATTTTCTTGAAAATATTTGTCCTGAAACTCAATAAATTCTTTCCACAATGCAATATTTGTAGGTTCATCTCTGACTCGTTTGTTGTAACTCTCTATTCGTTCCTTCATACTAACTTCTTCTTTTCGTGGACCAGATTCTAAAGCTCCATAAGTATCAATCCGGTCATCTGAGTTCCGTTGTTGCTCATACGTTGTATCTGGAATACCAATGAACGTTTGTGTTTCAACAGAGGGTTTTGGTCTTCTTCTTAAAGCTGGCCGTAACTCTTTAGTGGCAAATTCATCACTAGCATTATTGGCACTTTCACTACGTCCATCAGGAAGAATGCATCTAAATTTCGAGAATTTGTTGTAGATCTGTGTAAGTTCCTTGTCCGATGCACCCATCACCTTCACGCTGTTATTATAATGAAATACAGATTTCTGCATGTTACTCAAGGAGTAACTGTTCAAATTTCGATGATTTGCTTCCGTATCAACTCGAAACGCAAATTCTGGTTTGAGATTAACCTCTTCTAAAAATACTTTCCTGGGAAAGTTCTGGGCGGTGTTTACCCTACATCATGCAATATTTATATTAATTTCTAATTCAAGTAAAGACGATATCTTTGAGAAATTACAAACTACCTTTGTTGTTCGTAGTATGCATCTCTTTCTCTGTTGTCTCTATCACTGTGAGGAGGCCTAATCCTGTTGTGTCTGTCTTGCTCATGTTCATATCCATATGCTGTAGTTGTTGGACCACCGTACTGTTGACGGGAAACGTTGCCGTATTCAACTGGGTACTGATTCCCATAATAATCCATCCTACCATGGCCAGCAGGACCTCTGCCATCACTATTTCCATAATTGTTTCCCCCATTACGACCCATCTCGTACAAATTATTATACGCCCCACGACTACTACCTCCTTGTCTTCTTGGCTCATATCCCCTTCCCCTTTGGTCATAATTATGATGTCCAGCGACTGGTCGATCATACTGTTGATTTGTATCTTCTCGGCGAGGACTTCGAGTTTGTTGCTTCTTGTGTTTCTTCTTTTTATTATTTGGTGACCGGCTTCTGCTTCTTTTACGCTTTTTTCGCTTTTTGTTTCCACTACTGCTGTGCCGAGAAGATTGATCATCACGAACTTCGCCTTCTTCATCTTCATCTTCATCACCTCCACAAATGAGAATTGGGTCAGAAGATGTACCTGCGCCTCCATCACCCGACCGATCTATCATGAACAGGTTAAGGTCCTCACCACGTACATCTGATTTTCAATTTTTCAACAGAATTTATTATTATATAGCACAATCCCAAATTTGTAATGTTTGAATAATTATACAATATGTATATCGAATAGAGGATAGAGAGATTTAATTAGTTCAACTTATATTATACGATAACTTACTTTTGTTGGAGGTTGTGGTTGATGGGATATCCTTCTTCGGCGCCCCTTCTCTATCCTCACGACTTCGGCGGCCTCCTCCTCTTCCTCCTCCTCCTCCCTGAGTTCCATATGCTGGAAATAATGACATTCCGGTTGTTTTATGCACAATCTCTCTACATTAGTCTGTCTGTTGACGACTTATCTTGCAGTATTTATTACGCGATTGTTCACAAATTCTTAAAATTTAGGACCTTGCTTGTAGTGAAATGAGCAGACAAATGAACAATTCTATACATGCAGGCACACACATCATCCTGTTCGCGGATGTGTTGTTGCTGTTGGTTAGAACTTTGAGACCAATGAGAGACTGTTGGTTGGTTGGTTGGTGGTTTTGTCAAATTTACATTTTGACACGACTCGAGTGAATCTGCCGCTTTCTTAAATGAGGTCCTGAAAAGCTAAAATAAAATAAAACAGCAGCACCGTTTTGATAAACGAAATAATTCTGTCTTCTTTTTTACTGACGGACTGGACAAATAGGACGTGCTATTTAATTCGTAATGCTTCACATGTAATAAATATTTAGTGCAGTAATAATTGTTTTTTTTGTAATTGCAGTTTTACATTTTTTGACAACAGTGCGGAAGCAAAAGATTAATTAAATATATAACAGTTGACACGTTGACAGTAAAATATTTTTGTGAAAAAGATGCCTCCCAAACAAAAGAAGCAGCCACGAAATGCCTACTACTTTTACATGATGCAACGAAAAGAAGAGCTGGAACAGGAAGGGTTAGTTTTTAGTCTTAATCAAATATGATGATTGATAATCATACAGCATACAGAAATAAGTGACACAAGTTTACTTAATTAAATAACTGAATAGATATCGTTTCCCTGGTGGAATGAAAGATGTGGCAACTTCGGTGGGTGCAGAGTGGGCGGTATGTACATGTGCTATCAATGATCATTTCCGTGTGATGTGAATTTAAACGTTACAACAGTGAATACTTTATTACACAAAATGGAAATTAAATTATTTATTCAACGATTGTTTGATTTGCTATGCTTATTTATTTCATCACAGGGAATGACAGCCGAACAAAAAATGCAGTATGAGGAAGAAGCTAGAAAATGCAAGGATGAAGGGAAGCATGACTTGACGAATAAATATACCAGCACTGGAGAAAGGTATCCTTGTCGTAAATAAGATTAACGTTTTGTTAAGATTCAAAAGGAGAATAATTACTTTCGTATTTGTCGCAATATAGTTATGCCCAAGTGCATCGTCGAATGCAGGAAGATAAACACCTATTGGATGAACAAGAGCAATACATTTTGGAGCTGGGAACTGAAACTGGAGCTTTAGATAGAGTTTTCATTTTAATCAAAACAATTCACTGTGTAGAACAAATTATTGAAAGAAACCAGCGTGTGTTTTGGGTAATATGCCCCAGTATAGAATTACAAACTACAAACATTTAATTTAATGGACTAATTTTTGTAATGTTTTTTAGCCAATAGAAGTGGGAATGGTGGCGTTTACTCTAAGGTATTTGTTATTAAACTGTTCCACATCGTTCATAACTCATAACATTGACTATAAGATGTGGCCTTGCACTTAGGGATGGATTTCAGTCCATTTATTGGACGTTGGTTGACACGCGTAAGTGATAAAAGAAACACTTAAACCTTCATATTAGTTTAATAAGATTTATTTTGTTCTTTGTGATTATCAGAAAAGACACCTGTGGGCTATGCCAGTGCGGCGAAGGAATGTTCCGAAGAAACTGGTCTGATAATCTTTATTACTTCAAGACAAGTCCAAACATGATTGCAATCATTATTGAAATCATTATTGCAGGACTTCCAGAACCAGGGACGCCAGCAATGAAGGAATTCAGAGATTATAATAAAATCATGAAAAATATCCAAGGATTTATCCGTCATGTAAGCGTTGTTTATTATTGTTTACGTAGTTTCTTTCCCTATTCTAATAATTTTAAGAGAATTGTGTGTACTATGTTTGTGTTGTAATTTTGATGACCATACTGCTCCTTCTATTGCAGTGGACCAAACAAAACTACAAAAAAGGGCCTGTTGTTTTCGCACTAGATCAAGGTAAGAAGGATTTATATAACAAATATTTATAAATAATTATGTACGATGATTTTTAATTCCAGAGACGGACCACGCTCGAGGTTGTCTTAGATGGCTTGCAAATCATGTCGATGGTTCGTCTTTTTATTATGATATTGCTAATAATAAATAGAGTATGTAATAATTGCGTATTCTCTACTCGAAACCTGAAAAATGTGTTATGTATGCACACATCAGCTTGTAATGCATCACAAATTGCAATTTACAATACATGGTATTCAATCATTGTATAATATCATGTGTTGTGATTCGTTTTGCACAATTTATTTTTACAATGTTCTACTGTACATAGACTATAGATCATACATTTCGTTATCCATTTTAATTTCCATTCTTCACCTCTTACTCTTTCTTTTGTTCTATGCATATCTGTAGATATTGTATGAATAAGAATATTTTTTACTGCTTGCAGGTGATAAACGACAGGATCATCAAACTTTTGTGGAGACATTGAAGTTCTACAAATTGCCGAAATTAATCTTGAAATTGGCTGGTTACGCCAATAGGCTTGACCCTTCTTACGTTAACGTGTTAGTTACTCAGAAGTTGGAATTATCTGCAGGTATTTTATTTTCAATATCATCTAAACAAGACTACAGGTTTTTACAATTTATTTTGCAGCAAGTATTGTGAGTAAAGGCTGTTATGATTACAAGGATGAAATTACGTGCAGTTTTCATCGGACGGTATGTTTTTAAGTGTTGTTCATACTTATTCAAATTTGTTCAATTTCTAAAATCATGTTGGTACTGGTAATGTAGGAGAAAGCATCCCTCAAAATGTATACCTGTTGTCGAAATGTTGTATTGAGGAGAATGTACCTTGTATTTGAAGAATTTCTTCCAGCTTTTGGGATTGGTACTATACAACTATACTATACAATTACAATAATATTGAATATTAAATTATTCTTACATGATTTAGCCAAGACAGATCGCCATAATATGCAGAAACTAAAAGAAGCTCAAATAGCAAAGGCTGCAAAAGCTAAAGCCGATAAAATTGCAGCAAGTCCTCCGTCTGAACCAACGGTAAGTTACAGGGCACTATACTATTGTAAATAAGAATAAATAAATAAGTGTTTAATATTATATCAACTGATAACCATTTTCATATTAGGGTTACATGTCACCCTCGTATACTCCAGACGCCGTCGTCGTCGGGGGATCATGGGGTGGTGGTGCACCGTCACGCCGAGATAGTGGAAAATCATTTGAGGACGATGTAAGTGGTGCCCCTTCTATGGGCCGATACAATAAGAGGAAGCATGACGACGAAGAGAACTATTCACGCAAAGGGCCTCTCACAAAACGAGATTCCTTCTCCTCGGATGACAGAGTTCGTCGAGACAGTGTAAATTATATTGTCCAATTTTATTTAGCCACTATGAGGCTGTTGGTGTTGTTCTCTTGTAGTGCAAGAATTCCTACTTAGTTACTTGTTTTGATCGCGTGATATGGCCCAAATGGCTCTCATGCTTTCTCAATTTACTATATAGTTCATCTGAGGTTTCCTAATCCTCCAGTTGCTTATTAACGTTTAGGGATCAACTTATCAAATTCTTAACAACTTGTTCATGGTTATCTGTATGTATAGGTAACTTGAAATTATTTAATTGCAGCCCTCTCCACCCCCAGCATCTACATACAGGAGATTAGGGAGATTATCTCCAGCTGATGATAATTTTATGCCTGTGCCATCTGCACAATTTGTTCCATGGGGAAATAAACGGCCAACTACAGAACCAACTTTTGATGATAATGATTTTCCTGCACTTGACACCCCCCAGGCCTCTACTCAAATGAAGGGAGCTGGCCGTGGAAGAGGAGCTATAGGACATCAGGTTGAGGAGGAGGATGGTAATAAATATTTCTACATGAATTTTGATATTATCTTAATGATCATAATTGTACACCTCTCTTGTTTGAACAGTATATGAACGAGATCGGGATGCGAGGAAATATTATTAGTTTCAGCTTTTGCGAAATTTACAGGCAGACAAATTGCCTTCCAGGAATAAAATGTAATCGATTGCCAGACTTTTCACATAAAGTGTATCAAACATTTTAGTTTACACAAATTATTTGTTTAATTATATACTCTTATACTTTACTCGTTCTTAACCGATTTAAATTCCTTATTAATTATTGAATTTAACGACTTGACTCGACCATCAAAGTTTGCACTACTGGAAACAAATTGCTGGTCGATAAAAACATTTTAATTTTAACTAAAGTATTATTTTACATGAAGAATAAAAACTAGTGAAAGAATTCTGAAAATATTATTGCGTTTATTGTGCAGTAAATAGTCACAGCGTAGAATGATAGAACTATTGTTAACTAAGCATAATGGGTTTTCGTCAGCATAGCCGAATAGCTATTAAAAGAGTCAGTAACATATGAAATACTTTTTTTACATAATAAGCACGTAATCACAATATTCCCTTTCATACAAAAAAAATCCCAATAGGTTTAATGGAACGGCTGCATAACAAGTTTCAAGACCTTTAGACCTCTGTACCTGACTGAAATATATGAATCAATAATCCAAAGTGAAGTTATCTATATCTACACATATATAACTAAGCTATCTTATCCGCTACTTGGCCGCATTGAGAACTTTGAGTTTTTTCGTGCCGTTGGGCATCGGGTTTGAAGTATTGGAGGAAGAGGTGGCACTCTCTGGGGAACTAATGTTTCTAAACTCTCCATCTGAATTATCTGACTCTGAACCTCGGCCTTTACTACTTTTCAGAGACATTTTTGTATCTACAGGACTTGACGATGTTCCATTATTTGAACCTGGACGAGGTCCTCCGTTTAGTTTTGCTCGTTCCAGGGCTCGAACTGCAAATCAAAAATAAGAAAATTAATGAGAAAACAGACGTAAACATGATTGCTTTGAATTTCACTTACTCTGGTTCTCCAAAACGTGATTCTGTCTTTTCAGATCTTTAATTTAACATGCAGAATTAATCAATTAATTAAATTAAAGGTTTAATGAAAAGGACGCATTGCTAAAATTCAATTCCAATTACCTTCAATGTCGTGCTGATGTGCAGAATTTTTTCTTCTGAAAATAATTAAACTCATTTTATTTTTACATGTGATTGTGTTACTTTTCGTTATGAAATGGTGATTTCACACGGTTTATAATTACAATTTAATGCATTTTTTGTTTAACGTACCTCATAAATTGAATATACTCGGCCGCCTTTTTCAGTATCTGTGCTCGACTGGACTGCTTCGTCAGTATATATCGAAATAGAAAACAACAGCACATACATAATAATTGAATGAAAAAATAGGCTGGCCAATTGGCGAACCTCCCTCACTAGTACTCACTTTAAGGCTTATTACCTTTTCACCCTGGAGGGCAGGTACAGAGTCTCGGAGATGGGTCTACACAACCAACAACAAAACTTAATTTTCAAATAACAATTTGATTTGATGGTAAATAACTGATATTAAGTGGGCTTACAAAAGAATCTTTTATATGGTCTCTTCGTTTTCTCTCCAACCTGTAATCAAATCATTATATAGCGCTAATAATAAGTATCTTGTTATCTTGAAAAGATTTTCTTGCTTACATATTGTGATGGGCTCGCTTTTCCGCCTATATATTCATGTTTTAAGTAATTAATACTATAAAATAACAGCACCACTAACAAAATGAAACATACCTGGGTCATTGGTTTACCAGATAATCCTGTCCCATTTCCCTTGTCCCCTAACCCCATGTCATCATCACCCAGCCCGAAATCATCGTCCTGAGTTAGAATATATATTTAATCATGTCATTCATTCCAAATACTTCCATAAGAAACTATAATTGTGGAGTAGACCTAAACTCCTTTCTTACATCACTATCCAGATCCATATCTCCATCTCGGTCATCGTCACTCAACATCTTGCTTGATTCCTCTAGGCGTATTTCAAAAGTAGACAAAGAAACAAGTTCCAAAAGTGAATACGCAACGACCAAGTCTCCAAATATGTCCTAGAACCTCCTCGTAACCTACAATAATATTATACAAGCTTTTAAAATATCACCACTAAAAGACACCTTGTAAATTACACAATAATATTATAACCATAAGATCACATGAGCGTTGTAGTATTAAATATTGTCTAACTTAATTTGTCTAATAACATGTGACATGATGCCAATCATTCATAATTATTTAGAAGACACACAAGACTGATAAGATAAATAAACCAAAAAGATACCTTTCAGAGACGAATTTGCTTATCCGTATCAAAATAGATAACTCTTCGTTGTTATTTTGCCTCTACAATAATTCTACATCAAAACCACTTTAGTTTCTAGTTCTAAATCTAAATCGTTTTAATAACAATGTTCTGCTTTTGATTAAAATTACTACTAAAATATTTCGTTAATATGTTGTTGTCTGCTACCATCACCACCCACATGTATTTTTGTGATAATATTTTGGATTGGAGAAACGTGTACAAATCCGAACATCCGAATATATATCTGTAACAAAACTGAACTTTTAGTTAGGTGAATGAATACTACTACTTGTATTTAGTGTAATCAGTAGTACAGCGTATGCTCTTTTTACAAGACACAATGGGACGATGAAGCGAAGGTGGCACGGGATAAAATGTGCTGTTCACATTTCGGCTTCCCACAAACCCCACCAAAAAGTCACCTTTTGGAGACATTCATAAGCTTCGTGGTTCATCTTTGTTCTTTTAATAACTGTTTTAAACTATTTAACGATAAACAAACTTGAATAATAATTATAATGCTAAATATACATACATTTCGGATTCTGAATGGGATGATTTATTTTTGCAGAAGTATTTCCGAATTGTGGTGAGTCAATTTCTTTTCAGGAGGGAATGAATAATATTATCAACTAATTAAAAACGGGATTTTTTTGCATTTTATTGTTTGTACTGTAATAATCTTTGATTTTTACATTCATCTTGAATTCTTCAGCCATCCCAAGTTTTCAACCAAAATATGAGAATAAAAATGCCCAGCAGTGTCTTTATGCATGTGCGTCCGTCGTCCACATCCGACGAAGCAGCAAACATTCTAAACTAACTGGTTCCAGAAAAAGGGGGCATTCACGAGTCTGAAACCGTCTATGTGCTCAAAATAACAACAGTCGTGGCTAAAAAGAATGGATGAATGAGTGTGAAATGTTACATGATCGTCGAATACATGGTGTGACTAATAATAATCCCCATGTGAGATATATCTGGTTGTATATATATGGTGGATGGTGGTCGGCATGTACACGATTTCAAAGGATTAATTCATTGATATTGTGCAAGGAAAATGACATTGAATCCATTTATTGGCCAAAATTTGAATGAAATAGTTTAATTTATAGTTTCGCCTCATCTGCTAGAAAACGTGTGTAATATGTAATAAAGTTCATCTCAAGTACTCGCTAAAAAGTCATTTGATGTTGAGCCATTATTCAAACATGCATAATTCCAAGTTGTGTCTTTCGTAATAAATGATGGGAGGAGAGTCTATATTGTTCCAAATAATACAGATTAAGATTAGTATAACAAAATCTTCAAACGCGAATTTTGTGTAATAAAAAGAACAAGGATAAATAACCATTGATTATTTGCTGGGACGAAGCACATGTAATAAAAGTCTCAAGAACAATAAATAAGTGACTTGGTTTTGTTGTTTTATTTAATAAAAGGTTGGATATAAGTACTCCGTTAAGACAATTGTAAAACACTTAAATGTTTAAAACCTTTTTTGAGTTCTAAAATTGGGTCCTCTGCTAACTGAATGACCCAGCAAAATGGTGGTAGTTGTAGATATTCGTTTGAAGCGATATAGCAAAGTTTATAATGAACATGTATGTACTTTTAATAAAAATAATTATTAAAATATCCACAATAATCCGTCAACCATTTAAGGATTATTATTAGATCTGTTTGCGAATTATAGGAACCCATTCGTGGGACCGTTGTTATCTCATCGAAGACTGATTTGCGACATGATGGAATTGTACTAAGCATGGATGGGCATGTAAATTTGCAGGTTAATCCTATAATTTATTACGCGTTTATACATCCGATTTTGTACACTTATTGCATTTAAACTTGCATACATAAGCATCCTTACACTTCAGTGTTTTTCATTCCCAAATTTTAATTGGATTATAAATTGAACGTATAGTTGAGCTCGAAAACGGTCGGAATATTTGAAGCGTTCTACCAATCAGTAAAGGTATATTCACCAGCAATTCATATTCAAATAAATATATGCATAACAAATTAATATAATGTGTCTTTATTGACAATTGATGCAGCCAATTCAGCTCTTAACTTACCAAACAGAGCTTGCCAAGTCTGGAAAACTTGCGGCTGGTATAACAGAACTTCCCTTTGAGTTTCCTCTAAGATGTCGTAATAATCGTGTATTGTATGAGACTTATCATGGTAAATTTTCATTGATAACAGTACATAACATTCTATGCATGTTTTGTATTCCATAAAACTGTGTTTAGGCGTATTCATCAATGTCCAGTACAGCTTAAAATGTGAAGTAAAGCGATCATTCCTAATTGGCACGACTATGTCAAAATCATTGGAATTTATCGTCGAATATGGTTCCAGTCCCCTCAACCCAATTCCCAGCCTTGCTGAACTTATCACTCCGGCTGAAATGAAGCGTGTAGATTTTGAAATGATGAGTGAAACCGGAAGCAAACTTGGAATATTTAAAGCTCATGGACACATCGATTCCGTAATTTGTCCAATTACTAAACCCTTTACAGGTAAATCAAGTTGGTTTACTTCATACATGTGATCTGAAACAAATGTTAATTACAGTTATTTACTTGTATTCCAGGAGAGATCATAATTGAGAAAAGTGAATTCCCTGTAAGTTTGTTCAGCCTATTCATTTGAATTCATTTAATCACTGCATATCTTCAACCTCGTTATTTTGGCAGGTGAAATCCATCGAAGTTCAATTGGTTCGAGTGGAGACATGCGGTTGTACGTTAATATTTATTATTTAATTATATTTTATAAACCTAACTTTGACTTCTTTTTAATATATTTCAGGTGCGGAAGGATATGCTAAAGACGGTAACTATTAAACTTTATTCTTATTATATTCAACATTATTAATTAGGTAATACAGTTTTCTTAAAGTTTGCTCCTTTTTGTGAATTATAGCTTCCGAAATTCAGACAATACAAATTGGGGAAGGAAATGTAAGGGATTTAATCTAACAAATGACCCCTTCAAATTGGAATATCTTAGAATTGCTTCCTTCAACACAAGGGTGTTAGAAGTTCTACTTACTTAGAACCCGCATCTAAATGCTTTATTTGTTCAGGTGTGTCGAGGACTACCGATTCCTATCTTCATGATTTTTCCAAGACTTTTTTCGGTAACAAGAATATTTTATTATTACAAAACGAACACATACTTATTCGCAGCTTTTTCAGAGTCCTACCGTTTGTACAACTAATTTCAAAATAGGTAAGGCTTCTTTTTGGTACTACTCATGCGGAAAAGAACCAAAAAGTTGAAACTCAACTGTCAATTGAGCGCATGCAACACTATAATTAATCTACAGATACAATGTGATACATATCTGTAATAAATATTTTTTTGGATCTTGTTTCAGAATTCGAAGTAAATGTTGTGGTGATACTGGCAAATGATTTCTTCAAGTCTGAAAATTTTCCTATTAAGATTACACGTTTTTAGTTGAAGTAATACAATTTCTGTATATGTACAAGTGCAAGTGCGGCTTATTTATTGTAATATGAAATTAATCATAATAAAGACGATATAAATGATACACGTTTAGCATTATTTCATTTCAATATGTTGGGAAATTCTTTGCTTCTTTAAGTATACATTATCCAAATAGCCCATATATATATCTAATTACTATTAAATGATTTCAGATGTACATATAAATGCTGTCATCAACTTTTGACGAAATCCGAAATTTGTGATGGAAAATGATATCAAAACTCCTGATAATCCTGACCTGTACCCACCCGAACCAACCAAGCCCTTGGATTCTGAGGTTAAAAGAGTTCTATTAAAACTATATACCTATACAAGTAAAGATTTATATTTAAAGGATATATATTTTTTAAAGTGTTGTGGGACTGGTTGCACCCCTTGCGTTTTCGACATTTATGAGAAACAATACAAGCAATGGAAGCTAAAATGTGACGCTGTCCGAAAAGGACAACTTTGCGAATCCAATAGTTCTTCTACTTCATCTGTTGACAACTTTATATGTCCAGACCAGTACTCGAGTCTTGAAATATTGGAAATATTTAAAGAAACGGAAAATATGAAAATATTTCGGATATCCTGGCCTGGAGGCGGAGAAAGTACAGAGTTTCCTGTGAAGCTGGGTCAACATTTACTCATCAAGTACAAAGATGTCGCACGACAGTATAGTATTTTGAGAACGGATGCAGACGCCCGAGCTTTTGATATATTAATTAAAATTTACTCAAGTCCTGTCAATGATCTTGAGACCGAAACCAGGAAAATGGTATGTATAAGTTGTAAGTATGTATTACAAGATCATGTTGTAACCAAATTTGTATGATTATTTTAGTTAACCCCTCTACTTGACATGTTACTACCTGGATGTGAAATCACAGCTCGTGGACCCTTTGGGTTAATTTTTGATTATTCCCCTAATTCGATTTCGCATTTATTTTTGATCGCAGCAGGAACAGGAATAGCACCTATGTGTCGAGTCATTGAAACTGTTCTGAACAACGAGGAAGATGAAACAAGAATTAAACTGTCATTTTCCTGTCCTAGTCTTCAAGAGGTCCCTTTGCTCAATAATTTTAAAAAATGGTCGTCTTTCTGGAATTTTGACATAACGTACTGTTTGCCTGATAATAAAGAATCATGTATGCCATATTATGGAATGAAAATAGTTAAAAATCGTTTAGATATAAATTATCTGAGAGAACAAATTCAGACTAGTAGATGCCAACTTGATACCTCGATGTTTATTATATGTGGGACGAAATCGTTTGAGAAAGACGTAATTAATCACTTATCAAAAGTTGGAGTGGATTCCAGTAAAATAAAAACATTCTGAAAATCTGAAGTGATATGTGCTCAAAATTTTGTGTCAAATAAATATCACTTCTGGATATCAACTTTTTGTAGCATTGCATTGGGTTGATCATTGTTGATAAGGATTAATTGTAATTATTTATTACACTCGACTCGTATCTATATTTTGGGGTTGGGCCAGATAACTAACTTGACAAATGTCACATCGATTTTTGTCAAGCTGGTGAATCAGATATGATTGTTGTGTTTTTGTTAATAAAAGATTAGGTTTTACTAAATAAATGATTATTCTATATTTATTATACATCGCAACCTGATGAACTGAGAAGCGGGGGACCTGCAATCATGTTGCAGAAACTGTTTCAAAGAATTTTGGTGCTTAGCGTTGTCAATGTCATCGTTTTCGGAGGTAACCAATATAAGTTTCCACTATACTCCATATTTGTCTTGTTACCACATATTTTGCATTGTTAATTTCCAATGTTCTAGCCGATCCATGCTTCGACATAGGGCCTGATCCAATAACGGGAGGATTTGCACTTTGTCTGCAGGAAGAATTATGCATCACGGAACCTGTGGCAGAAAATGCTTGTCCCTCGTATGCATCCGATTATTCCTGCTGCTACCACCGTAATATTTCATAAAAATAGTAATTCGAATATAAAATTGGCATTAATTTATTATTTAATTTTTTAAAGACGTATTTCCTGGACGTGAACACCGCGGAGTTTGGATTGCATCTGTCACCAATATTGACTGGCCAAGATCTCGAACTTCCAGTGTCGCAACTCAACAAGAAGAGTTGAGATTTTTGGTCAACCAAATCGCAGATGCCGGATTAAACGCAATTTACTTTCAAGTTCGAATTTATTATTTTTTGCAATTATTTGCACGTCTGCATTGAAATAAATTGATGGTAAATGAAAGGTTTCACCGTTAACTTAGGTCAGACCTGCAGGAGATGCGTTATATCAATCAGATATTGAACCATGGTCCCTATATCTCACTGGTTCGCAAGGAACTGCCCCTTCGCCGCTGTGGGATCCATTGGCATATGTCATTGACTTATGTAAACCATTAAATATACAAGTCCATGCGTGGATCAATCCTTACCGTGCCAGCTTGACCCCAAACACGAACGGTCTTGCTCCAAATCATATGGCAATCCAGTTTCCGGAATGTGCTTATCCTTATTCCACCTACTTGTGGATGGACCCTGGATGCGAAGTTGTGAAGAATAGAACTTACAATGTTGCAATAGACCTTGTCACACGATATGACTTGGATGGCATTCACCTCGATGATTATTTTTTTCCGTATCCAGCAGATGGTACATATGATTACCTATGATAACCTGGGTAAAGGTCCACATAGACTATTTAACTATACAATTTATTATGAATAGGATGGACATTCCCAGACCAAAGAACTTACAATGAATACCTTCAATCTGGAGGAACGCTTGGTTTAGACGATTGGCGTCGTGATAGTGTAAATACATTAATCCAGAGATTGAACGTTGGAATTCACGAGACCAAGCCTTGGGTTGTATTCTCAATTTCTCCATTTGGGATTTACCGACCCGGTCACCCAGATGGTATGCCACCTCCAATTGCAGGATTCGATCAATACAGTGAGATTTACTGTGACGCAAAATTATGGCTCAAGGAGGGATGGGTCGATGTTCTACAACCTCAATTGTACTGGAAGATTGGTAACGTCAAAAGAATTAACATCCAAACTCTTTTGCCTGGTGCGTGCGTAATGAATTGAATAAACCTATAGATCCTCCTGCACAAAGTTACCCAATACTCTTAGATTGGTGGGTTGGTGAAGGTCAAAATCCTAAGTCACGATGCGTATATGCTGGAAATTATCTAACTCGGGTAGATATTGATGCTTGGTCTTTGGGAGAGATACGAGCTCAGGTAAAACGGTAAAAGCTACCTTGTGAATTGTTTACTTGATCAAGGGCCAAGTTTATATTTATTTATTACAGATTGACATATCCCGAGAATCCGCAAAAAGATCCAAAGGTTCATGGGGAAATGTTCAATTTAGTGCGAAAATGTTTAGGGACGATTTTGGTGGAACGGTTGGATTTTTTGGAACATTTATCTACCCACTTCCTGCTTTACAACCTGTTATGGGATGGTTATCAAACGCCACATACGTTAAAGTAGAAAGCATGCGACCAGTAGTTTTAAAAACAAAGGAACGGTCTGTGACTATTTCGGTGGGCATTGGAGATAGGATGAATATTTTTCCTGGGGTTGTGCACCAAGTTACAATTTATAAAGAGATAAATAAGCACTGGTCGTTGTACAAGGTTATCCCAATACAAGATATTGATGTTAAGAATCAAATTGTATTAAATGGTTTACTAAATGGAAACCATGTGGTAACTTTTGTCAATAGAATTGGACAAGAAAGCCAAAAAACATTTTTTCATGTCTCTTAAAAAGATGAATAAAAATGACTCCTTACGTTAACACCCTGAAAGTTCTTGTATCTGTATTTTACTTTACATCAGAAAATATATAAAATATTAATTTGATTCTACCAATTACAATTGGTTTAAAGTACAAAATGAAGGTAGTAATACGGACCTGTCAATAAAGACCATTTAGGACATTGCATACAACATTTGATAATGAGTGAAACAATGCCAATCAGCTCATTAATTATCAAACAAGGTAAGTCTTAAAGGGGAAATTTTATTTCTTCTGTTGGTCATTGGGTTTGTTGGCCAGTTTAAATTCCATTCATGCATACGAGGTCAAATTTTGATAAACTTATGAAGTGAACCAATTAATAGGCTCCATTATGATGTAGCTCTCGGTCTGCATCAATTTCTGACAGCATTCTGGGTGGAGCTGGGCAAGTAAACATATTATGACCTGAAATTAATAAATTCATACGTTATTTAATTTATAACCTATAAAAGGGAATATAGATAAACCTCCTTTGCATACCTCCATCTTCATCACATTTACAAATTCTACAAAAATATCCATGAGAAAATGGGCACATATAAGACATACTACGCTTATATTTGCACTTCTGCAGTTGGAAATGATCACACGCTTTAAACTTGTATGTTTTTCGAAGTTTGGAATCGGTTTGAATTTTGAAAAATTCTTTTTCTTTGTCGGAATGATTATACGGACATTTAAATCCATTCATGCACCGAAAATTATATTTGCATTCCTGTGAGTATCTTTGAAACTTTCGACGAGCCTTTCTCCCAGTATGAACTGTATAACCTCCTTGTCCATCATCTTCATTGGCCGGAGATTCTAATTGTAACTCTGGGTAATCTTCAAGTCTCATATCCTGTAAAAATTGGAGTAGAGACCTCAACTCTGGTTTATATCTTCGAATTATATTTTCCATTCCTTCTTTTAAACATTGTGTAATATCCGTTGAGTTAATTGACGACATTTTTTTCAAATCTAGGGCATCTTCAACTTTATGGTAAACTTCCGCATTAAAGTCATATTTAGGATTATCTAAACAATTTGAGCTGGCTTTATATGCTTCATGTACAAGATTTTCAACGTCCATTTTTACTCGAGTATTAAAATTTGCTTCTTCTCTCAAAAATTCAAGACCCAAGATGTTTGGAATACGATCCCATTGTTCAGCAGTAAAATGGAACGCGTTTTTCTTGACAGCAGAGTTAATACCATTTGAATGTTGATGAGTGCTTTGATTGTGATTGGAATTCTGGTTGTAATCAGTCTCAGATTTATAATAATGAGTATCACTTCGAGAATCTTCCTTCAAAATTAATTTTCCAACACTACACACAATGGCCAAATGAGTTTGTTTTGAATCTTCGCCAACGTTATCTTTTAGGTAACGACCAGCCATAGGCATGCGAACAAGCTCTGTTATGGCGTTGACACACGTTTCTAATACATCCACTTTTTTGTCGTCTGGAAGCCTCCAAAATCTTTAAAATACAAAAATTAAATTGATCTTAAAGAATCTTTGTTGAGAACAATTATGTCAGGAGGATAGACTCACGTTATTACAAACGATCGTTCACGAGGAATGGGACTCTTCCACTCTAGGGTATAGAAAACAATTTCTTGAAAACAATCATCCATGTACTTAATAGTAAACTTTTGATCGTTCTGTGCTTCTTCCTGGTAATCCTGATTATCAACAACAACAATTTGAAGATATTTTCATAAAAATACATGCTCTATATAGAGTTTACCTTGGCCAATGAACTACGATATGCCCAAATCTCAACATTCCATCCATATTTCAAAGCTCTTCTCACTGCCGAAATCATTCCACCATCCCCCGTAAATAAAATAACTGTGCCTCCATGCTTGGCGTGATTTTGGTGTATTACAATGTCTTCCCCAATATCCAACATTATGGATTGATCCACTTCCCGTTCTTTGTTGGAATATGTAGATCTTCTGGTGACCTGTTGAGTATTAAATGGTTGTGATTTAAAATACAACGCATGTTGGATAAAATCACTTTTGGGTAAACTCACTTGGACATCTACTTTACAAAATTTATTCTCCTTCACATTATTCCAAAATTTCGCCACTGGTGGGGGTTCTGATCCATACAATACTGCTCTAATGATTGGCCTGCCTGCACTTGCGGTGCTAAGAACTTTGTTGATGTTAACCCTGGTACGTTGATCCTGTTTAATATCACTCCGAAACTTGAGAGTCTTGGCACTCATTTCCATCGTGTTAATCCAAATATTAGAATTGTCGATGTAGATCAAAACACCACCATCTTCGCCTTGACCGTCATCCATTGAAGATGAGTTTGGGCTCTCCACATGACTCTCACTGTAATGTGGTTCCAATATTCATTAATTAATAATGCTAAGTAAATACATATCCTTCACTACACTAAGCAAGTGAAGGATAAAGAGTTTTTCCAGAATTGCAATAATGCATTTTTGCTGGTCAGTTTCAACTTTTGAATACTGTGCTGCTGAGAGTGAATTCAACTGTACCATGATTGTTGACAGCTATAAAAATCCTTTGCATTGTTTTAATGGTTGTGTAATACAACACCCTCAATAATTTTGCATACACCATTCATTCTTTTATTATGCTAATGAAACCAGAGAGAAGAGGCGATAATGTCGCGATAAGCAATTCTGCAGGATCAAACCAACACCAAATGCATAAAGAATCCTAACAGTGTGGATAATACCAAAACTTGTATTGTAGCTAACTTGTGACATACGGAAAATGTAATGGCATAATGGATTGATGCAAAGTGAGGTTATTCAAATCTGGACCATTTCAATAACATATCTGCATTATTTATATTTCTAATATTTCAAGCTATACATATGTTATCCACTATCGAACCGACATCAACTATAACTACATAATATGTGTCAACCTTATTTAAATGCATTTTTCAATATTTTTCGTGGCCTTGCGTTTTAATTGCGTATGCAGCAATACATATAATCCATGCAATCTTGAATAATTTATGAAATGATGGATGATGAAACTTATCCAGTCACCACTAGTAAATTATAATTATTATAATAAATCAATTATTAAATAAATACCTCCTGGTACAATTGTTGTAAGAACTTGGCATTTGCATTGTCACCGCTGCCGCTGGTAATACTGGAAATATTGGAGAGTTGGACCATCTGCTATCGTAATAATTGTAGTGTTCCTCCCAGTTCCCCCCGGGGTAGCCATGCTGCTGGTGATGGTTGAATGGAAACATTCTCCAAAAACATGCATGTGTCCTACTGCATGTGTCGTAATGCAATGTTACTCAAAGGTCTGGTTGATCTCGATATCACGATATTTTATATTGATTTTAAAAATTGCAGTTATTCACAACAAGCTTTTAATTCTTCAGGAAGAGGAAATGCGAGTGTTGAATTGGCAATGTCAATTCTGGCAGCATACCAGAAGAAGATGAAAGAACACACTCTGCTGATGAATATACAGCGTATTACTGAGAGCAATAATCGGACAACTGGACTCATTTGGCTCCGTCGTGCGAGATAAAACCTCAACATGAGACTACATAAGTACGTTCAATCCTAAATTAGGATTCCATTTTATTGGTTTGTGTTTAACAATGATATTACATATTTTATTATCGTCAAAAATAGTGTGCAGTAGGGACAGGAACGTATCAGGTTAATGACACAGCATTTTGACCTTGACCCGATGCAATTTAAAGCATATTATTTTAATTTTATAATATACATATACATATGTTATGCATATTATTAATCATACAATTGTTCTTCGCACTGTAAAATTGATAAATTATCCTGTCGGACTTTATAAATGTTGAACGTATGTATGACGGGACAATTAGTCATGTATTAAATATTATCTGTGTGATGTGTTGAAATGTATGCTCTTTTCTGCTTTATCAATCACAAGCATATCAATCATATCTGTAATAAATTGTTCACTCTTTTAAATACCTGGAAAGTAAAAAAAATACTATTAATGTTGCATACGTTAATAATTTAAGTCAGTTAACAATAGCCCATGGAAGTTCTCCAATTGTAAACTTGAATTAAATGGATTAGTGACGGATGGTTAAATCAAACATGATTTAAATGTGACTATATTAAGCGAAATCACGAAAATTAAGAAAATAATTGTATGAATTTACACATCACTTATGATTTATACATTATGATCTGTACATGATATCATAAAACTAAAAAGTAATTAAGAAGACAAAGCATTTTTATCTATATATTGCCAGCAAATCATGAACATCCTTCCTAAGGTAGTTTTCTGAGCCCTTCATTACATTAGTTAGTAAATTGTGTTAGTAAAGTCGGCAAAACTTAACGGGCGTCGTTATCGGAGATGGCAGCATCAGCCCCACAACGACATTCTTCCGTTACTTTTATGAAATTTGAAGAAGTCCTTGAAAAATTAGGTAGGGGACTTTTAAGTAGCATATAATTCATATTTATATTTCAATCAATTATTCGTACAACTTAGGTGGATTTGGAAAGTTCCAAATTCTGATACTCATATTACTTCTGACTCTTGAAATCCCTGTGGCGTTTGTTACTTTCATACCAATTTTTATTGCTGGAAAAGGTTATTTAAAGTTCGATTAGTTTATATGCCCAATACATATAAGATTAAATCTTTTTGGTCCTATATGTATCTGTAGCATCATGGGAGTGCATAGGATCAGATCTCGACATGTACATCATGTCGGAAGAAATGGATATACAAACCGACCTGGATATTTGTAAATGCAACGGTACTCTAATTTCATCTTCGGACAATACAATTGTCGCAGAAGTACTAGTCACTACAATTCTATGTTGGTCGTCAAATGTGATAATCTAAATATGCAATTTAGTGGTCGCTGGTTTGTGGTCAGTCATGGGTTGCAGATTTTATAATGAGTATTCAAATGCTGGGAATGTTCATTGGAAATATTTACGGGAGCCAATACGCCGATTGGTAATGTGTAAATGACACTTGTTTTGTTGTCCATGTTAAAGAAATCATTTGTTACAAAATCGTTCAGGTATGGACGGAAAAACGGATTTCTGTTGGCAACCTTGCTATTGACGTTTGGTTCTGCAGTATCAGCAATAGCACCCAATCCGTATGTGTATGCGGCAGCACGCTTCCTTTGTGGGGCTGGAATTCCGGGTATGAGATATTCTATAATTTGCACAACTTTTGGCAATGACATTTGACTTTTTTATTTATTTCAGCATATATTAACATCACATGTATGGCTGTTTTGGAGTTCATGCCTCCACAATACAGATCTTTGTCTAGCGCTGTTGGTCCTACAGGCGAAGGCATTATTATTTTTCTTCATACTGCTAGCTCAACAACTCAATTCACATACCTTAAATTCAATTTGAAATCTCATAGGTATCATGATTCTGAGCGTGTTGGCATATTTCTTCAGACCATGGAGAGTTCTATATTGGATCACTTTAGCCCCATTCAGTCTAATTTTTATCATTTATCCGTATATATTCATCTACATTCATTACATACATATATAATATTTATTTGTAAAAAGGTAAAATGGTAAAACAAAGTTTGTTTTAGTTTTGTACCAGAAAGTCCTCGTTGGTTATTGCGGAACGGGCGGGTTGACGAAGCATATGATGTTTTGAAGTACATGGCTTCCGTTAACGGCAGTTCAGAAGTAAGTGTGGAAACGCTTAAAGCAATTAGTGACCACGAAAAGAAAGAAACGGATGACGCTCAGGCTGGAGGAAAAAAGTAATACATAAGCATATTTTACAACAGATAACAATGAGTTTTGTATTTGTGTCAATATTAGATTTGGCTACCTGCAATTCTTTCAAGAAAAGCAACTACGCACGACAAGTCTATATCTTATGGCAATTTGGTTCAGCTGGTCATTAACCTACTACGGAATCACTTACAATATCAAAAATGTACAAGGCAATATTTATTTGAACGTATTCCTTATTGGATTCGCAAACGCTACCGTAAGGTCTTTAAATTGTAAACTCATAACTATTATTTAAAGTAAGGCTGCATCTCTTCTAGGGGCAAAGATTTGCTGTGCTCATTAATGATCGGTACATACGTTCAATTTAGTGTATGCATTAATTATGCATTATGGTCTGAACCTTTTTAGATTGGGTCGTCGACGTTCACTCTTCGCCTCGATGACCTTTTGTGCCATCTTTCTCGTTGCTCTCGCCACCTGTGTTATCTGTATGGAGGCATCTAGCCCCACCCTCGCTTTGACCACCATTATCTTATGTCTGCTCAGTCAGTTAGGAATGGCTTGCGCTCGTTCTGCTGCTCGATTGTTATCTGGAGAATCTTTCCCTACAGCGGTACTTATACTTTTATAACACCCTTAGCTCCATGCTAATGGGCAAGCTTTAAGGAATTTTTAATGAAAATTGTCCCTCCCTATATTTCATATCTTATGCATTGTCTCGATTCTGCAAGTAAATGAGTGGGCATTTTTTAACTTTCCAGGTCAGAACCATGGGACTCGGGATGGGTGGAATTGCAGCAAATTTAGCAGGAGAAAGTTTAAAAAAATTTATTTCTGTTTTAATTCAATTGTCCGTGCATCATAATTCACACTATTGTATCACCCTACAGGTCACAACACCACAATTGGCATATATCGGTTCACGTAAGTACCCTTTCCTTCCTATCTCACGCTCTAAGAACTTTTAGAATTCCACAGAATTTTACTGTATTTTCAAGGTTGGCCATCCATTCCTTTTTTCACATTTGCCGTCATAGGTGTGGGAGGTTCTTTGGTATCCTTCCTTATGACAGAGACAACCGGAAAACCTTTGAGTGATAATATTACTTCCCAGAACAAAACCAAGATACCTCAAAACGTTCAATATGAAAATAGCGACATGGTTTTATAGACATTATTTTCAAAAACTTCTCAACTCAAATTCAAGCTGTTCCTCATCCCATTTTAATTCAATCACACATTACAAGTCAAGTTCACATGCTTATTAATACTACCTTTATATGACACAGTCGCCACAGACGGATATACTTGGATATGTGCATAATGAAAATAAAGATCAATATCATTCAAATATCGTCAATTTTGCCAATTATTTTGATTTGCATGCCATACATTCCTTTCTTTGTCTCTACCACTGCACTGCTTGGCTCTGCTCTTGCTCTGTAAATGGATCAGACTAAACTCTGCCGATTGCATCATATGCGTGGGAACAAACTGCGTTCGAAGAAGAAGCTCCAGTTTTGTTCTTCGATTCGACTGCTGTTGTTGTTATACGTGGAAGTTCGTCACCCAATTGTCGCCGTGTTTGTGTCGTCTCACCACCAATTTGTTCGACACTTTGATGGACTCGTAGCAAAATCAATTTTTAACGAGCATTTTCTGGTGAGCTTGGTAATAATATAAAGAAGGTATTCATTATTTACTCCTTCCGTGTTAGTTATGTAGTATGTTATGCATTTCATTCATTCACTGACTGGAATGGTGCTTTGACACGGACGGAAAAAAGAAGAAGTGTCAGTTTGTGTACTCGTTGATTGGTTTAGAAGACTTTCTTTTAATCGATAACATGTATAAAT
>JAQFZJ010000450.1:0-26418 GCA_034695645.1 Folsomia fimetaria
TATATTGTAAGTAGTTTAGCATATAATAAAGTCATTGATTTGACCACAACCATGTAACACGCATGTATAATTTGCATTATATGATAGGTGCATGGTATGCACCCGCTTTTAAAATCTGCCAATTTCCATGTTCGTCCCGTAAAGTGTAATCTCATTAGCATTGAAATTGAAAACATAAAGGTTCTTGAGTCGTCTATTATTGTGCTACAAAGGTACCATAGATTAAGCATTGCCCCTTCCAGATGGATAGATTACTGCAAAAATTTTAAGACAGCGAGAGCCACCACCACCTTCCTGCGAGAGCTTTTGATTGGCTGTTGCATACGAGAGAAATGCAACAGCCAATCAAAAACTCTCGGAGGAAGGGTGGTGGTGGCTCTCGCTGTCTTAAAATTTTTGCAGTAATCTATCCATCTGGAAGGGGCAATGCTTAATCTATGACAGCAGTCTAGTCATCACATACATTTTTGATGGCAGAATAAGGATCGTGCACAGGGACATGGAAATCTTTGGAGTGTTCCTTTTCTAAAAGTTATCACAACCAACAATGATCTCCAAATTGGACGTTCGTTGTGCATGCATGGATGGATGAGATGTAGGGAAAGGGAAGGAGGTCCTCGTAGGCCCATTTAGTATAAAAGACCTACCTGATTCTGATGATGACTGGTGATAATAATACCAAGTACGAGTAATGATGTATCCTTACATTTAGATTATTCATTCTTTTCTTCATATAGTTGAGACACACATCACAATGAACCTATAAACAGGACAAATTAGAATTCACGACATAAAAGTGTCCCTTAAATTTCAAAATTAAATACTTCCTTGCATATAAGAATAATGGGCAAAGAAATTTCAATGTTGTCATACATTAGAATGGACTTGACAATGAAGGACAGACAATCGATTTGCGGGTGGAGAGGAAGCTTTTGGGTCGCATTTCCCAGTAGTCTGAATAATGAAATGAATCGCATTCCAACAACGAAACGCCCAAACTCACAACTTTGAACAAGGGACATCCGGCCAGTACAACAACGGTATGACATGATGATACCGGACTCGTCTTCTTATTGTAATAGAATTTTTCGTTTTATTTTGTAAGGGGGCTTCCCATAGAAAAAAAGAAAAGAAGGAAAAAGGAGTCATAGATAGCATAATGCAGAGAAAGAAAGAAAACAATTAATGGAATTTTTGTTGAGGGAGACATACATAGATATCTACATACTTCTTATTGTGTTTGTGGTTGGTTGTGGTTGCGATTATCGCAAGATTTTTCTTGTAATAGATATGGATGGATATCCCCCTCATCATTTTACCATGTGTATAAAAAGAGGAGGGAGATAGATCCCTGTTGGGTGTTTTGTGTGATGAGGTCGCTTTTTCTTCAACCAGACAATGAACTGGCACCCAAGAACAATAAAGTCGAAGGCAAAAGTGCATCTCTCTCCTTAGGAATGAATGTTGGTTGTTAGTTAATGCTAAGGTCGTTAAGATAGATTTTAGCTTTTAAGGTGCTCATCATCATTTCTTCGTTTTTTAGACTTGGGTGAGTATCCAGAAATATATCTGTGTACGCTGCTGCTAAATACAACTTTCATGTTATAATATAGGTTGGACTTCTTTTTCTTCATTTCATGGAACTATGTGTGTAACTATTAAACATGATCTTGGTGGGTTACTGCTTTTTTAAGCCATACATAAGTATGGTCTGTTTACCGTTCGTATTTATTTAGGCATGTTTACGGTCAGTGCCAGATAGGAGAAATTTAGATTTTGTTTGGATGGAACAAAGGCATTTATTTGAAATCGAGTCCGGTTAGCTGGTTTGTCCATCGTCCATGTTGATGTCCATCTCACGCTGGGATGAAAAGGCCTAATGTCCAGCAGTATCTCAACGATGCATCCCGCTACGTCTTCGTCTCTCTCTCTTTTTCGTGTGGGAGAGAGTTAAGTAACATTAGATCAGACTTGAATTTTTCTCAAAGAGAAACTGTAAATGCACCTATTTTTTGTTAAAAACCGCCTCACCTCATTCCACACCACAATACAAACAGTCAATTTTAGTAGCAGGGAGGTAATGTGTGTGTGAGAGAGAGAGAGAGAGAGAAGTCAAAGAATAGAACGTCATGAAATACCTCAAAGACTACATGTATGCACCCTGCTATATATCAAGGGATTAAACGGTTGTTATCGAATACTTGAGAATAAATTAGGAACACTAGTTGAAATAATGGATAGTGAAACAATTGATGATTTTTTATATACTTTTCTCTGTTTTCACACGCATCCCACCCAATTCAAAATATTAGTGACTCATTATGCACCACGTCTGAGAACAAATTATCCATCATGGTCCCGTTTTCATATATTTAGTAGTATAGTCAGTAAAGTCAGTCAGTGAATCATCAAATAGCATGTACATGAAAATTTTCAGAACTTTAAATTCAAGTTGGTTTAACAAAATACATTGGCTGGGATGTTAAATTATAGTCTCAAGTATACAAACAAACAAAGGTTTTTGAATTCTTTGATCATGTAATTGAAGGTGTAGTGCACAATGTGCAAATTTTCTGAATTAAATTAACACTTCATGGAACTGCTAATGAAAGTGGAGAGGTAGTTCCCGGTGTTTCATTGTTTAGCAAGTATGAAGTATCACAAACGAACAAGGAGTGAAAATTTCTCTAAAATTCATAACACAACTATGTATAGTTGGCACATTACTAAATGCGTCCGTGGTGATGGTGTAGGCGAGACTTTATATAAGTTGTACTTCACAAGCAACATATAATAACAACAGGTAGAGATCAAAACTAACTTCAATGGAATAAATGTATTAGAAAAGTTGAAATGTTCATTGGTTGATGAGACAGCCATACTTGAATTGAATCTTGTATCTGTACATACGGTAAAGAGTTAACAACAAATACGTAACGTGTATGTAATCTGTACGGCTTAGCTTAGACCAGCCTAAAACTAAATAATCTGTAGTTTGTTTGTAGCAGGTCTTTCTTTCTTCATCCTTTGTTCCTTCTCATTAGCCCTTCACCCTCCGCCAGAGCATTCCCTTCATTTTATTTTACATTTGGTAGTAGTGGGGAATGAGAGGAGGAGACGAATTGTGAAAGATTATTTTTTAAAACAAATTTTCTGAGCAGGTAATTTTGTTCAACTGTCCACCCGAATATTAGGCTCGAATTTCATCCACACAGCAATAATTTGACTGAAACATAATCACTGCTATGTAAGACATGATTAATAGTTAGAAGTAGCGGCGAAGAGTAGATTTCGAATGGTTGAAGCAGGTACACTTTTTGGGGGATGCTGCATGACAGGTAAAGAAGATGGACTAACAAGCCAAAATAAGCGTTGTATGTATGTATGTCTTAGGAAAAGTTTAACCACTTGTTGTTTTATATATGCAATCTATCCAATAGTTTTGTGTGTGCGGATCATTTTGATGAAGCATCCGTTTTATTATTGAAGGTTATTTACACTTTTGTTCCACAAAGTAAATGTACATATACATATGACCAGATTTGATGCAAACCAGATTTTGTAATTGATGCCAAGTTATTATATTCTTTCCCTGTTTTGTGGACGATAGACTTTTTTGCAATGAATGTGTACTTGAGCTTAAATTTGATCGGTGCGTGTGGAAGGAATACTTTATTGATTTTTTTAAAGGCATAAGAATGAATGGCTGTGGCAGAGAAATTTTTTTTATAATTTTGCAAAACATTTAAAGCGTTCATCTTTAATTATGTTTCTCAACTTTAGATTTTGGTAAATCAGGAGGTGGCACAACTTAACTATACTCAGACTCAGAATAATATATTCACAACACAAATCCTTTATAACAATAAGACAGTTCACACTCATGGACGTGAAAATGTGCGAGAAGAACAGAGTTGCAAAAGCTACCAACACTATTTATTTGTCATAAGCTGTTAATATTATCAACATTATCAATATTATTCTAATGTGGTGCAAAGTGACATTAATTTAGTCAGTTGAAACCTGAAGTAGCACCAAAAGTCCTCATTTGCA
Source organism: Folsomia fimetaria (assembly GCA_034695645.1). Taxonomy (NCBI): domain Eukaryota; kingdom Metazoa; phylum Arthropoda; class Collembola; order Entomobryomorpha; family Isotomidae; genus Folsomia; species Folsomia fimetaria. The sequence goes on from JAQFZJ010000450.1 coordinate 4,054, forward strand.
TTTATCTCATCTTTCCACATCATAAAAGGACAGTTTGAGCTCATTCAATTTGTCACAAAAGTCTCTTTCGTTGTTTGCTTTTCGACAATGGACTTGCCAGAATTGCAGAATTTTGCATATGCACATTATAAAAAGTACGTATATACTTGTCTGATGCTGGTTGGTTTGTAACAACAAAAGCACATTCATTTTAAAGCCTCATCAATAATCTTTATTATTATTTCCACCACCAGCCCAACACCACCACTTTGTATTCCTGGGACACACATTGCCTGCATATTTTATATCCTTTTCTACATAATACCAAGTGAATGAAGTAACTTAATACGTATGTGGACACAACACAACAATGTATATAAAAAACTTAAAGATTTTGAATATTTCGTTCGTGCTGAGTAATTTACCATAATAGTCCAGTTCACATTTTGTTGTTTTTCTTGGTTTCTGCAACTTTTATATTGTTTGGGTATAATATAAAATCAAATCTCTCCATTTATTTGGATGGTTATTTCATTTTGCACTGTCAGCTCAACTCTCTCTCGTTTCATTTACTGCCTTGTTAATGTTTGTCCTTTCTTTGAAGTTTAGCTTATAATATTTAATGTTTGTGGAGTAGGATGGAACTCACACGACGACGTCTTTTTTCTCCATAAAAATGCTCATGATTTCTTTTTGGATGGAAAATTCATACAATTTGCTCACAATACGCTCACAATGCGGTCCAATTGGGAAATACAATGTGGTGCAAATGATGCTCTGTTGTTACCCAACTAAGTAACTACTACTGATACTCGTTGCATATTATTATTATTATTATTATATCAAAAGTAAACAATTCAGACATGAAGTGTCACTGACTGACTACCACTATTTGTTTGTTTGTTTGTGAGCCTTTAGTAGGTGGATATAAAATGCTGCAGGGCTGAGATAATTTAATAATTGAAGTGAAGTGGATAAATGCACATTTAATCGTATTGTTGTTGGTAAAGGAAGGATGAAGCCAGCCAAGCATAAAATGTAAGTAGATACATATGTACATAGAAGAGAGTGTGTAAGTAAACATACCATAGACACCAACCAAGTGTGTGTGTGTGTGTGTGAATGTGAATGAGTGTGGTAGCGATAAAAAATTTCACGGAGATTAATCACTTGGCTAGAGCCACAATTTAGTCGCGATTAATCTCTTTCACTTAATCCGCGTGTCGTCGCCCTGTTTGTTAGCTTCTTCTCTTTTTTTGGTGGAAACAATGCAAAATTTGAGGACAATTCTTTCTACTTTTTTAAATGCATTATTTAATTCATTTGCTCAATTAAAGAATAATGAGAGAGATAAGAGCGAATGTGAATTTGTTGATTGTTTCATTTTGAACAACATACATATTCAGCAACAGGCAGGTTGTTCTTCAGTTCATCAAAATTTTAGTTGAGATTTAAGATGGAATGGATGGATGGATGAATGCAGCATAGCATCATCGTAGTCAACTCAAGTGGAAGAGAAGTCAAAGTGGCTCTTTATTATTATTTCATTGAAAAGGATTAAGTTACGTGATTGTTGTAGCAGGTAGGTGCTAAGAGGAAATTCATCCTCTGTCTGACCAAACCAAAATTCAATGTAATTGACCAGTCATAAGTAGGAAAGTGAAAAGAGTTTATTGGACGTTTTGTATATTTAAGATTACATTTCACGCTATAAGTTCAGCCAAAGGATCATAAACTACATCTACATTGCAGTAAAATGCAACACAACAGCCTCCTCCTACTTATTTTATGCGTTGCATTATTATTATGTGAACCGCTATTTGTTCTTCATGGTTTGTATTATTCATGTCAGCAGCAGCTCGAAAACAAATTGTACTTCTGTATGTAAGTAAGTATATCCGAATATGCAAACAAATTTAAGGCGACGTCGGGATTTTACTTGGGATTTATGATGTTTATGATGGTGGGAGGTGAGAAGGCAACAAATTGGCCAGTTCTGTTCTCCATTGAGCAAGAAGCTAAACCAACTGTTAATTGATGTGACCAATATGGACCCACATTTTAAAGCCATTTCCGGTAGTACACCTCATCCAAGTCAACAACATGCATTCAAGCTACTTGATTGCTTTTAAATTTGTCCATTGGCTTTTTGTGAGGTTGAGTCAATCACCAGAATAAGGACCGGTGCCTGTGGCAATTGATGGTTTCAGGAGATGAATAGAATGATGGGGAATGTCATTAAGCCCATAATATGAAATGAAACACTTGAGCTTTCTTGTAGTAAAAGTGGCCATCAAATCCCGTCCAGAGGCTTTTAAAATTTTTGAAGTCGGCATCTCTAAATTTGATTATTTATTTATTTACTCTCCTCTTCCATTTCCCTTCCTGTGGCATGCTCATACCTTTTGTCTATGCACACATTGCCTTCCTCCGCTGCTACGGATAAGTCGAAATAAATAAATACCGCAATTCAAGGGTTGTTGGATGAATATGACGACCCGGTGATGTGATGTGATGTTGGTAACTTTGATCCCATGTTTTTTATTATTCTACTCCGCTCTCTTCTGAATACCAATGTCAATAGAGGATAATTTGTTTATTGTCGTTTTCAAGAGGAAATATAATAAGCTTGTTTTACATCATATGCACTCATATTCTTCTTATTATTGTCCTTTATCAATTATTCAAAATTGAAGTGAAATGAAATGGAATCTATGATATTCTAAATTCATTAGAAATAGTTTAAGTAATTGTGAAGTAGGGTTAAGTTAGCCTACAAAACGGGTTGATTACAGGTGATAGCATAAGATTGTGAAAGGATTTGGCTGGATTTATTTACTTTCTGAGGGATTAAGTTGAGGTTAATGTATATAAGTACTTGTTGGCGACAAATGGGCGACAGTCAATTGAAAATAGGACGTAATGGACTAAACTGCTAAGCACTGACTCATTATGCAAAGACACGTTCGGACAAGACAGATCATAAAATTCAGGTGCCAATCTCCGAACTGCATCCCTTGCTCTCTCTCTCATTCCAACTTCTAGTCACGCACTTGAAGAAACATTATAGAAGTTGAGACGAAAATTGTCAACCCTTGTCCTTCCTCTCAGGCAGTCTTAAATGTCTCTAAATGGTGCTCAAAGAAAGCCGGTCTTGCCACTTCTGCCACTAATACAGCTCTACTAAACAAAAGCTCTTTGTTATATATGATCAATCCAACTTTTAAAATTGCATGGTAATGGTTTCAAAGGGTGGTTGAGATTTGCGAATACTTATATGAAACTCTTTCTTACGCAAAAAACTAACCCTAAACCAAACCACAACTTCAACTTAATGGGTGCAATAAGAATTTTTATTTGTGCTCGCTCACTCACACCCTGTTGCATTGATTTTATATCGTCTATAAATAAATGGAAGGTTTTATTAAATAGAAGAACTAACTTATTCTATTTTTTAAATTACAGACTCAACCCAAGCTGGTCGGACGGGTGGGTGCTTTAGTGGGAACTCAATCGTGCAAACTCCGTCAGGACCCAAGAAGATATCCGTGATACAACCTGGAGACAAAATTTTGTCTATGGGCTCAGATGGACAGCAAGTTTTTAGCGACGTGCTGTTATTTCTGGATCGCAATGGAACAGAAACAAGAGAATTTTTTGAGATCCATACTGCCTCCGGGAAATCAATTACCATGACCCCATCACATTTGATATACACCGTGCAACCCGAGTCCTTAACATTGGAGGAGCAATTTCTATTCAAACCCAACAGTTTCATCCTCCCCAACCAAACTGGCCAAATGTTTTTGGATAAGGCTGTAGTCAGTTTTGCTAAATTTGTTCAAATCGGGGATTGGGTGCTGGTACTGAACTCAAATGGCTCATCATCATCATCATCGGATGAATCAACCTCCTCCAATTTCAGCATAGAAAAGGTGGTGGACATGTCTGTACGAGTGGAAACCGGGGTGTATGCTCCACTTACGACCGAAGGAAATTTGATCGTGGACGGCGTGTTGTCTTCGTGCTATGCGGTAATCGACGACCATGAGTTGGATCACTGGGCATTCCTCCCTGTGCGACTTTCTCACAATATCGTCAAAGGACTTTCCCACTTGTGGACAAGGTTCAGTCATTTCATCACGTTCACACATCACGACAATAATGACATTCACCACCAGAATAACCACAACCACCATCATCATCACCACTCTCATGGGGAAAGTAATGCGCGCTTCAGCAGTAGCTCTCCTTCTTCGAGCAGTACTGAAAACAAGATTGAAGTTGTGGGTGACCAAGGGATTCACTGGTACGCTCAGACGCTCTACACGGTTTCCAATTTTCTCCTACCATCTCGTCTCCAATATGGAGTCTAAAAATGTGTTTGAGGTTTTATCTAAAACTACTTGAGCTTGCTTTAATACAGTTATTTATCTATTAGCAAAAAGAATTACTATCACGTATCTACTACATACATACATTTTAAAACTTGAATCAATTGGGAATATACGAATTAGCCTGACATTTTCTATTCTTGTGGTATTACTATTACTTATATTATAATATTATAATTTACAAATTCCGTAACAATATCCCAGTCCGAGTCAGTATTTAGTACTTAATGGAGTAATTAATATAGCACATACGAATGATACATGCTTTATTTATTTTTACAAATTTTGAACTATTATGAATAATGAGGTAACGATAAGAGATAGATAGATATAGATGTTTAGTGTATTTAATGGTATTATCATGTTAACAATGCAAACTTATTCATGCATTTTAATTTCTTTACTTTATTCCTTTTCCCTTATTCCACTCCTCTCTCTGATCCTTTCATTGTTATTATTATTACTATTAGTATTTCACATTTCAAATGCTTCAATTGTTTAACAAATTCTCGACCCGTATAAATAAATAAATAAATTTCCACTAGTATTTTCTAAACCCATATATTACCCTCTGTTATAGTTTCAAACTTTGACACTAAACTACATAATTTATATTATGTACACCTATATATTTAAGAAATAATCAATAATAATGTCTATCTGTCAATCAGTCTTGTTCAAATTCAGATACACACAAATGTTATTTTTTTCTAAAAGTCTACTTTCTAAGGTTGTTTTGTTTTGTTAATTCGTCCGTTGTGAAAAGTCAATGTCTCCAGTCATATACAATACCAGATAACAATTAAGTTAAAGTGAAATATTCCATAATAATAATATTCCACAAGAACAATCAATCATTAAGGAATTACAATAAGCTTTGAACTTTGTACATTTTTATTTGGCATGTATGTATGAATCGCATCCATCACAATAATATGAAAACTTGTTAATTTTTGTGCAATTTGTGTAAAATTCCGTGTGAAAAGTGTACGTTCTTTTGTTCATATAAGCGTTGTCTGTATTTGTATTTGCATTCATTTTCAGTTGTTATATATATAAGCATAAGCATAATCGTGAGGAAGAAATAAATTGAACCCTATTAATCAAATACAAATTCATTTAATCGACAACTACATTTATCATTGATTGAATTTAATGTAATTCTAATTTCGTGATTCCACTGCACACATATTAATAGAAACAGCTTACGTATTCAGATTCAAGTTTCAGAATTGAATAGAAATTACAAATTTCCAAAAAACATCAAAGCGGATTATAATTATAACGTTAAATCGACGAAAGAAATGAAATGTCGGTCTTTATGCAAAAGAACATCAAAGTTGAAACTCTGTGGAGAAATTTATCTGTGTGCTTTCTATACTGCGAATGTTCTATGTCTGCTCGTATAGTGCAAAATTGCAATACTTACACGTTTACTTACTTCTACGTTGCACAAATTTTATTCACAACAAAGATAACATGGGAGGAATAAAAATAAGTCTATTCATCCATTCTACTTTCATTAAGTGTTGCAAACAGGAGAATGTCACAAAATCGTCGCAATAAATTTGGCTTCCATAAAATTGATAAGCGTTTATTTTTAGGTAATGCTTGCTTGTGACACTTTGTTTGGCAATTTCTGTAATATATAAATATCAACACCTACACGTATGACTATATATTATGTACACCAATTTATTTATAAGTTTAAAGTGAAAATTTATTTTTAGGTCAAAGCAAATAGTGATTTAGAGTTCTATTTGTGGAATGCAAGTTTAAAACTCTTTGGTCGTAAATTATCCAATATTTGACATTTCGCAACATCTCGAATCTGTTTGCTATTTAATGCTATATCCATTCATTCCACTTTGCCTTTACGAACTGGATACATGATTTTGAAAAGTGGTCCCAGTACACCACATTGCCCATGCTGTCCGGAAGTGCGGTCGACATTTAATCCAGCTGCGGTGAAAATATGAAAATATACGACAATCAACAACGATTGTCTGACTATTATCATATGACATTGGTTGGTATCATATCATGACATAACCACTTCATTAATTATTCGCCCGTTTTCGACAAATTCTCCTTGTTTGTCAAACGTTGGGAAATAAAATATGTTGCGACCTTATGTTTTTGTTTGATGCTTAAATTCTGGGTTTCCTTTCAGTTCAGTTGTTATTTAGAATCAGAGATTTATACATTCTTCTTACAAGAAACAAGAGCATTACAAACTGTCAAGTATATGAACATGTCGGGAAAATGTCAGAGATTGTTACCTCAGAGAATCACATGGGACACAAAGTTTTAAGAATTGTGCAGATACATAACGAAAAGCCTATTTATTTACTGAACTGAATAGCGCTAAGTGTTCAAAAGCCATTTAACCGTGTGCTATGACTGTCCAAGATGAATCACAACTCAAAAACAATGGTCCACCCGTTCAAATACAGCGTAATAGGCTCAACTTGTTCGAAGGACGTTCAAGTTGTTTGTTTTGGAGCTCTTGGTTATTTGAAAAATTCAGTTATTAGCCATAAGCACACCTTTTACTGCGTGAAAACAAACTTTTGATGGGTTTTCCTTGTAAAGTGCAAGCAATGCGAAGAGCAGCATTTCTCACTCTTTTTCAAATGCCATTTCCCAATGGCAGAGCACTACAGCACATAAAAGATGTCTACCAGATGCGTTAAAAATTTGATGAAGATTCAGCCAACAAATGTTTATATGCGTCGTGAGGGACCTTCTTTACGAGATATTTCACTTTTATTCATGAAAGATGCCGTCACCACGACCCTGAGCAATTCAAACGATGAAGTAAGTTCTGTCAATCCTAATTTCAGCTTCACTTAAAGAAAACAAATACTAAATTACTGCGAAATATTCTTAATAAGATATGATATTTGCCCTCATATCACATCATTGTGTGTTCGTGGATGCAGAATTTAGTTTGCGTTTGCGTCATGCACAAATCCTTGCAAACAAGAACTTGCAGAAGACTGGGATGTTGAGACGGGTCCCGGTTTTTGGTCTGGATTTGGAGAAACGGGTATGAATACCCTATGTTTCACCCCGAGATGGTTTACTCAGTCTTCAGATCACTAGGAACGAGCAACAGGCTACATACATACAGATCTCAGCAAGCAAGCAGATTCCCCCCAAATTACTCTTATACAGTGATAGAAATCATAAATCTTTCGTTGGAGGTTATTTGGAGCAGGACTGCTGAAATATATAAACAAGTTAATTTGTCATATTATTGTCACCGCGATACACATATCCGTTTATTGCATAATCACATTTTGGCCAACTTCCATGTCAGTAGCCGAATGCAAACATACACCAAGCATTGGATAAGAAAAAGTTATAATTCTTAATGTGACTGCATTCACCTCAGTCATAAATACAGAGAAGAACACAAATAAGTCTCAGTGAAATATTAAACGGTAACAAGAACTTTTTTTCGCAAAATCTCATTTGGGTCAGTGTGATCATTACAACTGCTGGATTCATAAAGATTGTGCTGAAGGACTTTTCCTTGGATTGATATTACTGTGCCAAATTGGGTAAGTCATTTTGATCCATGAAATACCTTTATTTCAGTTTCTGTGTCCATATATCGGCATAGGATTTTCAAAAATTTAAATCAAAAGAAACAATATCTGTATTATCATCTAGTACAACGTATACAATTTTTGTGTGTTGTGAATGTGTCATTCAGAAGAAAAAGTTGCGTGGATTTCCTATATATAAATCTGCCTTTCTCTCTTTTTCTAGAATTTCTTCCAATTTCATTACTGAACGAGATAAAAGTTTTCAATTTATTGGCAATAATGTTTTACTAAAGCAACTTGACCAATAAATAAGGTAGCCATTTAACTAGAAAGATTATATACCCAGTCTGCATTCTCCATCCATTCTGAATGTCCGTTCAGAGAGCCACTCAAATAAAGAAGGAGAAAGCAATGTGAAGTGTTTACACTGCTAAAGTTTAGCTGTCTACAGAAATCAGCAGCAGAGCTTTCTCTCTTCTACGTTGTCGAGGAGAAAGGACATTTCTGTATGTGGGCAAAATCAGTTGAGAGAAAGAAGAGGTCTGTTTACGGTACGTTAAATAGATTCCCTTACCAAATTAGTTGTCATATAGATGAAGTCTACATACGCTAGTTTCTTGAAGTATGCAATGCACCGATATATGATTCACTTGACAAGCTTCATTTCCTAGAATGATGGAAAAGACAATTGACGCACATACATACGTAGAAAAAAGATATATAAGTATATATATTTATTCATCCTACTCTTACCTGTAAGGTCAAATATGGAGTGGGTCCATATCAGGAAATAATTTGATTAGTCAAGGTTTTGTTGTTTTATAGTTTAGTGAACCATGAATTTTGAATTTAGTTTGGTTTAATTTAATGGGACCAGAAATGAGAAAAAAGTTTGCATACGATATATTGCATAAGTATAATAATGGAAGAGCATAGCATATCATGTACAATATCTTTTACGTATTAAGCTACAGGTATATTATTATGGTTTCGAATGAGTTCAAAAAAGTTGAAACTTTGTTATTTTAGTACGATTTCAGTTTCTGGTTATCAATAAATTTTGGATTGGATGTTATGATAAAGAAACTTTTGATTTCTAATATTCGAAAGTTAACTTAACAGTCTGCATGGCTAAATTAGTAAAATCAGACTAGGGCAAAATATTATTTGCAAAAAATGATAATGTCATATATTTCTGTTTATAACACTTACTTTTATTGGACAAACTTTCCTTTTACAATAATTAATAGAACTTTTTAGTCTTTAACTTGTGAAAGGGATCATACTTTCCAGTCAGATTCAAAACTTTCCAGCCTTAATTTTATACAAGTTTATTCTAAGTTAAACATATTTATTTCATATTTAATAGACCAGAAAAATACAATTTCAAGTAAGTTTCGATCTCGAACAAAGCATTTTTAAAAGTTGAGACAGTTATTCCAAAGGAAATTAAGACGGATGAGGCCAGCAATGGAATACATATTTATTATATTTGTCAATATTTGTAGATAGTTGCCAATGCGATTCAGAATTTCGTGGAACATCCATAATATATAAATTTTCTGAAATTTTCATCTCTTAGATGTCAGTCAATATATGGAGTTAAATTATCGCCTCAGTATCATCATATCATTCATGGCTCAATAATAGTAAAATCGAAAGTGTATTAAAATTGAGCCTTGGATCTTGCCGAAACATAAAGCAGCATAATTATTAAGGAGTACAACCTCTTGATCCTCTTCCACCAAATGGATTACGATGATGGATTATAGATGAAGGATGGACGGGTCTCTTTTAATCAACTCAATCTGAAGCTTAACTGTTGACGACAGTACTTATCACACCAGTTTGAATAGAATATAAGCCTGTAATACATAGCAATGTACGCATTCTATATTGTAGTTGTACTTGAGTTAAGAACTGATAAAATTAAAGATTATCTGAAATCCTGATGTCGTTACGCAGTAACCACCTAGTCGTTAATTCGGAGAAAGTTGGTTAATTTAGAACAGTAGTTTCTGTCACTGTAATGGTTTGAAATGTTTACTAAATTGCTCAGAACATTTTGTAAATTGTCCAACAAATTTTTTTTGGACAAAACTTTCTAAACATATTCCAAAGATGTTACTAATGAGCATCAAAATGCTTTGTGATAAAAGTTGTGAAACTTTCCCTCTTGCGAAACAACAAGGTTTCCTACGAATTGAAGTAAGTCCTTTAGTACCATGTTGCGTTAGACCTGCATATATGCAAATTCCTTGGTAAAGGAAGCAGAGTCATTGCGCCATTGTCGAAAGCAATTGGCCAATTTCCATTTTTATTTTGTGCGTTGTTGTTGAACAACCATTCATACTTTCTTTTGCGCAGTACAAATTTTTGTAACCTTATATCTTCTGCCTCGTTATTTTTGTTGACGACTTCCACAATGCCTTCATATTTTTTAAATTACATCTTGTTTCCTGATCATTTAGTTTAGCTCTGATTTGTGTCTGTGGTTTAAAAATTAATTGACTCCGTTTTTGTATTAGTGAAAGAACATACGAGTATTAGTGTATGTGGTGAAATTTTCACATTTTCTCCGCACTGTTGGTTTTGTGTGAAGATATTTGCATTAGTACACATGCATTTACATTAATATATTAATTTATCGACTTTTTAATTCCTCCCCAGGCTCTACTATTCGTACAACTCGTAATGATAAGTGTAAGCAAGCCGAGAGGTGAATAGAGCGCAATAACTCGAGCAGTTAAGTAGAGAAAGCTTGAGAAACGTAGTATATCAATTTCACCGGCATATGTTTCCCCAATGAGGATAAAGTACTCTACTTAATAATCTCAGAAATTCTACACACATATTGCTCTTTTCAGAAATTTAACTCAAGCATCCAAGGTGGTTTATTATGTTCTTGCCGAATTTCGTTTATATCAATGCTAACAAATGTAGGGTTCGAAGAAGAATACGTTCCTCCATTAACGTCCACTGGTCTATTCTTAGAAGTGGATCTCCTGGGGTGGATGATTGCATATCATAATTTAGGTTAACCTCATCCCATCTCAAGATGTATCTGTCTGATATCTTCTTGCATCAACAGCACAAATTTGTGGGTTGGTTTAGCTGGACTCCAAATCTGCTTTCACCACAGGTTGGCTTTCAGAGGTTGAGCTGTTCTTTGAAATAGACGAATCTACTGAGACTTGAGAACCAGCCACACATCGCATTTCCACAATTATGTTCTTAGTTCTAAGCGTCCTTATGTAGTTCCGTCTGAGTGCATGCATACACTATGACTAACAGTTATATAAACCAATTCAAAATTCTTTAAGTTAATCAACAATACTTAGGAAATTTAGAAATATGTTAATAATTCATTTCTAGACTTTCTCCAGAATTGCGAAATTCCTTAAGACATGACCATTTGTGGCAGTGGTTAAGAACATTCTACGCCATTTGAAACTTCATTCCATTCCTTTGAACTCTGTCTGGGGTTGTCTGTTGCTTGTCTGTTGACTAAGTGAAGTGGAACAAAGTTGGCCTAAAATGAACCTGTAATGTGAAGTTAACGTAACATTAATTTGAATTCAAGGCCAATTTTCACTTTAAGTAGAAATTAGAACATAGCAATTATTTATTTATTATTTATTATACTTGACTCCAGTAAGTTGTAACAAATGAATACATTAACAAAAACAAGGTATGTACAAACATCATTTCCTGAAGTTCAGTCACAAACTTCTTCAATTTCTAAAGTGCGCTTTGAAAACGTGTCAGTATGTTATTCTACAGGGACAAGCACTACATATAATATGCATGCATAAGGACTTGTGTCACGCAGACTTTCTCCCTGTATCCTGTCCATGCAAAATTTAAGATCTATCTCCTCTGTCACTTTTTATTAATTTCGACATAGTTTCGTGCGCAAGCAATCAGCCCCCTCTCCACAATTGCCATATAGACATTATAAATAATTTTATCTCTTGTAAAGTCAAAGGTTACGGATTATGAACCAAATTTGAATTCTAGATTGAACTTCAAACACATGCCTGAGTATCAAGAGACGGTGTAGAAACTTAGATTAGATACATCTTGAACTTCGCGTGGGCCATACAGAATGGAGAAAGTCGGTTTTGCATGGTAGTTTATCAAAGTACATCCTTTCAGTTAACAAATGTTTTAGTGGTTTTAGCATGCACATGGTTTGCAGAGTAGCCTGTATCCGTTTGAAAACGTTGACTCAATTATTTTTTGAACACTTGCTCTTTTTAACTTGTTTATTTTTTGAATTGCAAAAATGTGCTTTTGGCCAGAATGGGGTACTCTAGAAATGTTAAGGATCTTGCTCATGTTTCTAGGAAAGAACTCGGAAATGTAGTATTTGCTTGGATTTCAAACTAACGTACTTTTTCCTTTGCCAGAACACTTTTGATATAGAGAGAGCTGTGAGGAAATTTAATCTGCCAAGGAACATTAGTGGGAATTTTATCATTCCACGAAAACAACTTTCCAGATTTAATTGCACAGATGAGAATGTTATATATCTTTCGCAGGGTATGCTTAGGGTTGCAGTTTAAAAGCATTAAGGCTGACAGTTAGTGGTCCAACGAGTTAAGACTGTCACAACTCGTATTGGAATTAGATGTCACATAATGCCAATGCGCACTACTCGTATGTACACAACGTTTTAAAATGGAAGAAAGTGATGTATTTTGTAAAAGGAGGCAAGAAATTTACAATTAATAATGTATCATATATACATTTTTAAATGAATATGGGAGGGTGCAACTGGTATATGTGTATGTATGATGTAAAACCATCACAAATGGATGCATCATTCATTTCAGTCTTACATTACGTCAAGCCAAGAAAACAAATCTGAATTATGCTTGGTTTATCAAACTAAATACTTATTTGTATCATATTTTTGACAGAATGATAACATTCTTCAATTTTTCGCCTTGAACTAGGTATCGTGTCACACTTCCAAAAAGGTGACAAAGATGAAAGTTAACACGTATAAGACCCTCCATGCTAACTGGTACAACAGAGCTTGCTCAAAACACTTCACTTTCACCCACCATGCTCTCAATTTACCAAATTGGCCTAGCCATTAATGTCACATATCATCATCATCCAGTGCCCAGATTTACTTTTCCAGCGTTCGGAGATTTTCAAGAGGGAAGGTTCACAGCGAATTTACTTGTAACCATATAACCGTAGTCCCCAAAATAATTCCAAATGCAAAGAAATCCGCCATGAGTGATGAGACAGAAGGAAATGGAAAATTTTCAACAGAGTGCATCCCACAGACTTAAAAGAAACCATATAGTCTTTTTCGTTCGTGGTCTATTTTACCTGTGGAACTTCCTTCCTTTCTGGCGAATTCAGATTAACAAACATACTTTTTCACTTAAGAACTTCGTCTTCTTGTAGAAGAATGAGACAAGAATTTCAATTTGCCGAAATTAAGGAGGCATAGAAAGAAAATAAAAGGAAATCGCACTTTGACTTATACAAACGAAGCCACTTTCAGCATTTTCTTCTTTGAAAGATTCTCACCACTATTTCCACCATTTCTATGTTCACATCGCTTTTATATGCTGTTGGAGTCACAATGCCGATCAGTATCAACACTTCGTTCTCAAACAGATAGCAAAAGTCATGTTTTCTTTTGCACCAACTTTCCCAACATGTTACCGTCGTCGTCTCGTAGTCTTCAAAGAAATGAGAATTTCATCTTTTATAAAAAAACTATTTCCATTTGAATTTCTTTATCTAGAATATGGCAGCATTTCATGGATGGAATTTTATCATTTTTCTCTCAATCAAATTCTATTCATCATAAATAAAGCAAATTCAGAACGTCTGCAGAAATATATTGCTTTTTTCTCCAATTTAAAATATCAATTGAATTGGTCCCTATAATATTATCGTGGAGTCAATATGATTCACATTTCTATACGTGTTATGAGAATGGAATGGTTCACATCATTCTTCATAGTGTCTGTAATGGTGGAATGCTTCTATATAGAATTTGCTTTCACTCTTGATCTGAATTCTTTATTCTATAGACAGATATAATAATTTAAGATCTGGGATTGCATTTTAATTTTTGATGACTACACAAACAAAGCCGGGATGAGATCATGAAGTGAAAGTTGAAAAATTCTTCACTTGATATGTAGAGCATAGTGCCCTTTTGAATAATTTGAACAAGAGCAAAATGAATTTTCCATGCCCATTGACAAAGCAGATATACTTTGTTTGAATGAAACAGATTTTTTTTGTATACATAACTAACTTAATAATAATCCAATAAATAACTAATCTAAATTTAATCATCATCAGCTCCGGAATGATTTTCTGGCATACACGCTTCTCTTTTCGCTTCCGCAGTACTAAACAGATGCTGCTGACGAGAGGGTCTGGTTTACAAAAATGAAACTTTTGTGTTTCCACTTTTTTCTCCTTCTTGTTGATAACGTCAAACTGCGCTATTTTTCAACTGAATAGAAAGGTGACACCTGTTACCTGTCGTCCGTTGCAGCAATACCCTCAACTCAACCATACAAACCTCTAACACGACTTCTACGGCACGATAAAAATATTTTTCATCATAACGCATACTTCCCCATTCCCCACATATGTGCAGGAACTCTTTATGGAATTTGAGAATTTTTCGTCTTTTATCACTGTTTCTCAGTGATACATATTTGATTCGATTTTGACACTGTATTGCTATTTTTATCACAAAAATTACATTTCCCTTATTGGAGTACGAACATATATAGAAATATTTGCAGATTTGATTTCACACCCACACGTCTCAGGCAAATTTGAATGCCACAAATTTTTGTAACTCAACACCTAAAAAGGTCAAAACCAGTTCAAATTTAGAATGTATTAGGTTTACATTTTGTAAATTTTTTTACTGAAGTGAAATTTGCAACAATTCAGATTAATACTATAGTAAACAGATGCATGTACTATCTATTTTTATTTGATATTTTATGACATATTAATAAAATAAATTTGTATACAGATATGTGGTCTAGTTTTGTAATATTACATAGTTATACGTTATATAGGTAGATTAGCTTGCATAATTATAAAGTCATGAAATACGCAAACAGAAAACCTTACCAAAGTTATTATTGATACAATGGAATGCGGGTTATCATGCGATATTGATATTATTATAATTATCGCTTTGCTTTGAAATCCATAATTTTCATTGGATTTATTTTCCACATGGACAAGGAATATTTTGTTGTGTGCTGTGTATGTAGTGTTGCCGTTTGATGAAATAACGGACACATACATATCACAAAACGAATCATGATGAGAAGAAAATGTCCTTTTAGAGATATGATACATTTTCTTTTGAAGCAAGCGTTTGAAACTCTCCTCCTCCGCACTTGCTTATTCAAGTTTATCTGGATTATGAAACCCAGCGGCCATCATTATACAATTTTATTTGATGTAGCTAGCCAGCAGATTCTATTCATCTTTGAATGAGAAATGTTAAAACCATATTGTTACTAAGGTAAACTATTTATATTACGCGTCACTACGTAGTAATACACCATTTCAGGTTGAGAAACAATGCTAGCGTTGGAAAACAAAGTCCCAAATAACTATATTTAGGATGCCTTATTGCGTCATTTCTAGAGAGATGCGACAATCAACCCGTCAATATTGATGTTAATACTTCATATTCATAAATTTGATATTTCAATCTCTCTAATACGTACTGTGTCCAACTTTCAGTCCAGTTTCAGGAAATCAGGCGATATAATATAACACACCCAATCAAAAGAGAACAAATTAAATAGAGGATTGGGTTTGAATATTTTTAATCTATGGGCCTGGTTCCATTTGGTGGTGTTATTTGTGATGATGACTTTCTAACAAGTTGTGAGGCAGAGTTGATCTCCGGA
Organism: Folsomia fimetaria; assembly: GCA_034695645.1. Lineage (NCBI taxonomy): Eukaryota > Metazoa > Arthropoda > Collembola > Entomobryomorpha > Isotomidae > Folsomia > Folsomia fimetaria. Next base: position 19,918 of record JAQFZJ010000450.1, read on the forward strand.
GATTCCCCAAATCCACTTAAACTCTTCTTTTTGAATGCATTCTTTCCTCCAGTTGTAGCCGTTACATTGAAAACATTTTCACGACTTTTTCTACTATTTAATGCCACAACTGGGTTTCTGCTGCTGCTATTTGGTAACGTTGTTCTTGGCCTTCTTGGTCCAGAGGATGGTTTGGTAGAAGCAATGGTCAATCCAGATTGTAATGGTGTTGTTTTATTCTTCCCGATGCCCACTCTCAATCCAGATTTTTGGTCTGTGTCTAAAGGTGGATATGTGTGAAAAACAAAGAGATTTATTTATAATACATTATGCAATAATACGTGTCTACTCCATTAGTGATAGAAACTGTGTGTTTTGTTCATAAAAAGATTTCAAACAAGATTCTTGAGTTTTTGATTCACTCACCTTTCTCGGCACAAGAATCCTTTTGTATGGGAACATTTCCATTGGCTCTGAACACCGCTGCATTGGTTTCTCCAGAGTGAGAATGGGGTGTATAATTTAATGGTGTCGTTTTTCCTCCATGCAGAGTATGACTTTGGCTTCTAGATTGTGACGTATCGTCTTCTCTCCAACCTTCCATAACGCTCATGGCATCTTCTGACTTGAACGAGGAGAGGGACAAGGCAACAGAGTCATGGGTCGATGTTGTGGACCCTCTTCGTTCGTATGATGATAAATGGTCTCGGTGCACTTGGGCTAGAGTTGTTACCATTAAAATTTCTCCAGCAGCAGTCTATAAGAATAGCACACAAAATAATGAGTTCTCAAAAAATCGAATTAACAACAGTCTTCTCTTGTAACGTGAAATATAGATACATCCTCTGTGATGTGCTTCAACAAGATCCAATTTATGCAAAATTATGCTTTAAGTGTGGCTCTATTATTTTAATGAATGTAATTTTATTCCTCAGTTTTATTCATCAGATATCCGGTTTTGCATAACTGACATCCATAAAGATAGCTTTGGAGTTTCTTGTTTTGTATTTTTTTAAAGACGCTCTGTCAATATTGATAGATAAGATAAATAATAATGCTGTATAAATATGCGGTATTTTGCTAAATATGTGCAAGTGTGCAATGCATTTCCTTACAAGTTAAACTTTGGAGGATAGATTTATCATGGCCTATGTTACGGCGATGAATAATATATGACTACAGTTTATTTGTCCAAAAGAAAGACCCGGATTGACTAACCCGTGGCACAGCCAATTTCGCTTCGGAGAAAGTAAATAGAGGACGAGTTTAATTTTTGTCTTTCATTATGTCAAAAACGACATAAAATTAGAATTATTCTCGCATGGCAGATTATCTGTATTTTATAAATTCTTACGATAACAAACCCCAACATCTTTTACAATACAGAAGTTAGTTTGACAGGGATTATTGGCTTACATGGGTACAATCACAATAGATTCATATAATCTGATGGATTGCTACATCTTTGGATACGCTATTCCCTCAAGTCATGTAACATTTCATTTACTATAAATTTGCCCTTTATATCATTATATTGCTCTTATTTTAGTCTGCCTCAGAAACACAACATGACGCCGACATGAAAACCATTTTTGTAATGGAACTGCTTATAATTCTGTGCACACTTCTCAATACTGTAATGATAAAGAGAAACAACCTTCGCCTGATTTCTTTTATCAACCCAATCGTTCGATATTATCTATATGGATCAATTACTTGTACAACAATTGATTCCAGATTTTGACCCAATTTCACATAAGATGTTTTCTACTTGCACTATCGGGTAAGTGGGAAACATGGCTTGAAAATGTATGTGACTGACAACTGTAAACGTGTAGCAAATTATTTAGTGCCTGCCCCAAACGACGGGCAAAACACAGATATAAATGAATATGGAGAATGGCTTCATCGAAACTTTATAATGAATGCAGCTAAACTCATCCCCCATAACGCCAATCTACGTATATGAATCCACCAAATTCTGTCAAAATTAGCTACTACTCCGTAATTGACTTTAGTCTTATTAAGATACGTAAACCAGATTTGACAGGCATGTCTTGCCTCTTGTTAGTATATGAAGAGAACAATGAGTCTGGATCCTATACGATTTGATGATGTGCTCAGATTTTTATGTGCCCTCGTTTGAAAACTTGACGCGAGTAATAGGAAAGTGGGTTCTTTCACTCTTATTGTCAAGCTAGGATGATTGTCAGACTAGGATGGATGGTTGTGTTATGTTGCAGAGCTTCCGATTCTCTAGTCAACTGCCCGACAGAGCATCACACATCAAAATTGCATTCCTTCCTCTGCTGCACTTTCTCTTGTTATTAGCAAGTAGGAACATTGTGCTGTGTGGTGTACATGTGGTTCTGTTATATTGTGGTTAGCTCTCTATATAATCTTTGTGCATTATGTATAGTTTAGCGAAATACTTTGATGTTCTGTAGTATTGGTAGACTTGATTTGGTTGTAGTTTGCTGTTTTATGAAACATAAAAAAAGATGATTGTTAGATTTCTCATTCGTCCTCTGCTGTGAATCAACTACTTCATTATGAGTGGAAATGGAGGGCAAAGGGTAACTAGAAACACAATGAATATTTCACATTGAGTTACAACCGTTCAGTCCTGATTTATTGGCCGTGAAATATCCTACGGTACACACTAAATGTAGCCAAATGCTGAATTTCCACTCTGCTGTCCAATCTATCTACCTTGGGGATGTTGATGAGATATTTATAATACTGCGTCAGATACTCACGAGATTTGAATGCCATAATAATTCTCATATTCCTTTGATATTAAAATACATATTCAGAAGGTACAGACCTGACTAATCTCCGTATCTGTGGACTCCGTGCGTATCAATTTTTTAAACTTGTTTGGGGAAGCAAATTGACGTTGGTTTGAAATGGAGGCTGTGTCATTATTTGTTGCAACGCATGGCATACTTTTGACATCTTGAGCATCTGTTGTGATGACATTCCTCTGTCGCTGTAATTCACTTTGAGATGTTTCAGTCCTGTCATCAAATGCATTGTTAATAATCCCCTCGTCGGAATCCGCACCTTCCGGAGAAAGTCTACCAGCTGTAGCGCTCACACCACTTCCCGTGGCGGAAATCGGGGCGGATGGGAATTGTTCAGGAAGAATACGGTCAGTGGAATTTGCACCGCCATTAACAAGGAAGTGGTCTACACTTATCTTTTGTGAATCACCTACATTGTTTGTTGCATTTGGAAAGAAACGGTTGGCAAAGGTCATATTGGGTTTTCCACTTGTTGGATGGAGAATGGGCAAACTTCTTCGTTTCTCGGATGGAGCTGTGGACACATTTCTTGGAAGGAAGAACGGGTTATGGGACTCCCCTAGAGAACTATTAGGTCGAGATTTAATTAGGTAGTTTGTTGTTTGAATTGCAACTGTTGTGAGGGTTTCAAAATTTGGTCTTGGAGTACCAGCTCCACTGTTGGGGTCGTAATCATTTGTGGTCTCTTGTTGCAAGTCTATTGCACTTTCATCCCGTACAAATGTTCTAGAGAGAAGTGACTTTTGACTGGACGGTCGGTCGGGAGAGTGGTTTATGTTATTGGGAATGAAGGAGGATTGGTCCATTTGTTCCTTTATTGCAACTCTGCGTGCTTTTTCTCGATTTTTCTCCTCTAGAATGTCATGCATCACTCGGTCGTTGAGCTCGTGGTAATGATTCTCGATATGTGACACCAACCACCTATACATTAACAAACCAGAGGAAGATAAGGTAACAGGAGACAGAAAAATCCTACGTTTGGGAACAATTTTCTAACAAATTGTACAAATAAAGTAATCTAATGTGCGCACTAACACTCCAGAAGCAAACAATTGTGACCAGCCAACCCACACAACCAAGATTATTGCCTTGCTTTCACTTATTGGCACGGGTACATCAATGAATTCACCTTGGCACATTCAATTTGAACCATATTGAATTCCTTTTCCCTTATTGTTCCTCTCAATTCAATCTTTTATAACAATTTGGTGGAGTTTGGTACAAAATATGTATATATGACTTATATATGCATTGGAATTCAGTTCAGGCAAAACATCTCCGTGTGGAAAATACACGTGCTCCAACTTATAATATTGGGAAATAGGATATGCAAATAAGGGTCGGTCGGTTGTTCCTGGAATTTGGTTGTTTTATGTGGGAGGGTAGATGAACCACCAGTCAGAAAATTGTTCCTTTTTGTTTATTCAATTAGTTTGATTAGTTTTCTCACCTAAATCCATCGAAAATCCCTTTGTCGTTCTTCAAATCTGTTGCTGCGGACTCATCCAGTCTAGTCAAACATCTGGCTGCATTCACAACCTCTTGCAAATTCATCACACTATCCAACTCCATATCTGATGCTCCTCCAAGGTCTTGTTTATTTGCGAGGCTGTAACCCAAATGCCAACCAAAACGTGGTCACTATTATTTTTCAATTAATGCCTCAATCCCACCGCACTGTCTGTCCACCACATCAATTTGCACATGGATAATATTGCTCAGTTTTGGTAATTTGAGATTCAGATTCAATTAACTACAACACTCACAGCAAAATCGGCTTTCCACGAATCCTTTCGTCATTGACCACCTTGGCAAAAACAATTCCAGCATCGGCAAGAGAAGTTTGATTACTCACGTCAACCACAAAGATAACTCCATGTGCCTAATAATAATACAACCAACGTTATTACAATCACAAGTATTTATTATTTTCTACCAATTAATTTGTATAAGGGATGCATTTTATTACATCCGCATAGTAGTGATCCCATAATTCTTGGATGGAAGGGTGTCCTCCTAGGTCATACAGGTTGATTGAACTCTTATTCTTCCTTCGAATCGCGTAAGTGTTAAATCCTTTTGTTTGAACATAGTTCAAGTCCGGCAGAGCTCGTTTGACTGTATAAAATGTAAAAGATAACAGAACGTCACATAAAAAACATAAAACTACGCGTGTGTTTATTTGAGTGCTTTTTTATCAATTTTATAAGAAACAACTTTTTTTTAGCTGTTTATCCACTGTTTTGCTTCCGTACAAAACTCCATGTTTACTTACATTTCCATAATCTCAACGCAATTGTTGTTTTTCCAACTGCTTGGGTACCCAGAATGAGCAGAGAAATTGAATTTCTCTTGTTGGCTGGTGAGAATTAATTACAATTTATGAAAAATACTTTAAATGTTCAACAATTCTTAAACGGTGGAAAATAGGAATTAGAATTACTCGTTTTCATCCTGCGTTTTGTCCATGCGAGGCCAATTCTAGAGATTCCGAGTCGTAAACAGTTTCCCATTTGTAGTTGGAGTTTGAAAAATTGTTTTTTAACCGGAATTGCAATTTAATCAGAACTTTTTAACGTTTTTTATACCGTTGTTGACTGTGTTGAGCGCACACGTGTAAGATATACTGACAAACAATCATATATGTCTCCTTTCCCCATGATAAAGTTTTTGTTGTGTCGCACGACTCCTTGACAACTTTCACCCGTCCGTTCCTTGAGTTTAGTTGCCCACTTCCCGTTTTTCCTGGAATTGGAACTCTCTGGAGTAGAACACTTTTGCACTTGTTTTGTATTAAAACAATAGCAAGTCACAGATTTGAGTTGGTTCATAACAGTTGCATATAACAAGTGTACCCATGTACGTAAAAGCTATTTGTACAGGTTCATGATCAGCACTTCCCTTACACACAAATAATGTAATACTTTATGCAAATTATGATCGTTTCCAGAATATATCACATTCTACCTTACATTAGTTTTGAATTGTTAAAATTTGAAATGCGTTTTCAGGTAATGTATTTTTTGATGTGTAATTGCGCAATACATCTACTTAGAACAAGAACGGAATGGAGCTTTTGGTTGCATTTGTATAAACAAAGTTGATACTATTTGGCTTCCTGTTGAGTTTGCGATGAGATTCAATCAAGGAAAGGAAAGTGCTCTATTATGATGACACTTTGAGATTATTTTGTCATTTTGGCATGCTTTCTCTTTTCATATTCAAAGATGCATATTCAAGCAGCATAACCTTGAATGAGAAAATAGTAACATTTGTCTCGCAACGATAAGCTTGTGACAAGTATGAAGTTGAAAAACTGAATAATTGATGTCACTTCGTGCTATAAACTTTCTGGACGGCGTATGAGAAAAATCTACTTTTCAGATTGATGCATCGAATACTTAATATAAGTATGAACTAAATAATTCTTTTGTGTACAAAGTTTGGCAGATTTAATTTGCATTTATTAGTGGTTACAAAATATTTTAATGAGCCGTGTTTGCTGAACAGGAAAGAAATCGGGGGATCATCTCAATGGAAACATCAAAATAATTGATTTGTGAAAATGTTCTTTGATAGTCTTCTTCAATCAAGAAAAGACAGCCTTGCCTTGAAGACTGCAAGTTGCAGTGTGTGTGGCTGGACTTGGACTGGACAACGAGGTTCCTCATTTGAATTCGGTTCTCCTATTCCACATGTGAGGATTTATAGATGA
>JAQFZJ010000451.1:0-26382 GCA_034695645.1 Folsomia fimetaria
GTGGGATCATACGCGGTTTGATCCTACGGGCGGACACGAAGTGTTACCACTTTTTTACATTTGTTAAGGTTTATTTAATTGAACATTGATTTGATATGTTTCATTCTTGTTGGAACGCTGCCATATATCAAGTGTAGAAGAATATATTATTTACATATTTGTACGAGAGTATTGAGTCATGGAATATTTGCATGCCGAAATGAGGCAAGAGATCAGGTCAACGGAAATAACCTTTGTCGGATTTCTCTCCGAATTTTAATGACATCCTCTCTTAACCAGGTCGAATGATAACCTAACCCATTTATCATTGCTATACTAATTGTAAGTAAGGATGATGACATTCAGCATTGCAGCCCACTATAGTATTTAAAATAGGTTTAAATATAATAATAAAAATAAATATTCATGGGTGCTCACTTATTATTCGTGTTGTGATGTTTGACTTGTACTAATTTTCCAGATTATGTAATAACAAAAATGAGAATGAAAACGGGGCAACCGTTTTGGTAACAAAAACAAAGTTTACTTTGTCAAAATTAACCTGAATTCTTCACCTTAAATTAACTCGTAAAGATTACAAAATGGGCTTTGTCGGTAAGGAAAGCAGTGAGTATAAAGCCTTGACAAGATCACCATTCTGTTTAATCCTGCAAAGTCTTTCCTCACATTAAAGGCATTTTCAGCACGCAATATTTAAGCTATATTTAAAATATATACGCCACGTTACCATGGTAACCATGAAGGTAGTTAAGTAATATTTCTACAAAAACTTACAAGCTAATACTTAAACATTTCATTTTTTGCAGGGATTTCCGACCGTGGTCTTTCTACTGGGAGCTGCCGTGTTATGGGATTCGCAACCAGTGGGAAGTCAGAATCTGAACGCTCGTCCCTTTCCATGCGTTCGAGACGGGTTTTTTGCAATCCGAACTGGAGACCGGGGCATATATTGTCCACAGACGAACACTGCGTGTGACTTTGTCCTCTGCTCCTGGTATGATTACTATGCTCGCTATGTACGCGTATATTACCAGTGTCCACAAGACAACATTCCTCCAAATACGGATCATGAATTTAATGAGACTAATCGAACATGTATAAAAGTCTAAACGACTTTATAAAAAAAAGTAGTAGTTGAGTTGAGGTTGAGGAGTAGTTTATAAAAAAAACATTTATTTATACTTATTTTGTTAAGCTTTTTGAATAAAACAGTATGGATTATTTACATAAATGTGCAAGTATAGTACGAATTTAGTTGCAAATTTATAAAGAAGCTGGTTATTGATAAAATAAACTTGAATTTGCGCACAAACATTATAATCTGGAATACAGACATTATAATCCATAGGTATGTAGGTAGGTTGGATATAATGGCTTGTGTATGATTGTGGACAAAGTTAACTGCTTGAACAGATAAGATAAGAAGATAAGCACCTAACCACATATGAAATCCACATGATTACTTACTCTCTTATTCATTTTTGCATAATGCACGCTTTCATTCTTATATAGAGTTAAACTGATTCAATTTGAAATCTTTGAAATGAATTTAAACAAGGTTAAACATCGGCTATTAGATACTATTATCTTCTTATGTCTTATGTAACACACTTTAAACAGTTTACAGCATCAATTTGTAAATTAAACATTTGTGATGATAAACACACTTCTCACAAAATGTGTTTTGAAACCAACACGGATACAAATAGAAGTATAGGTTAACTTTTATTTACCCAGGCACACCAATATTAGTAAAATACAGACATGTCAATAAAAATTAACCTTAACTATTCACCTTAAAATTACTCATAAAGATTACACCTGTGCTTTTTCGATAACCAGAGAACTGCTTGTTACAGTAACTTATACAAAATGTGGAAAGTCGTCAAAATATCATCATTTGTTTGAAATGCTCCAGTTTGTGCATATCATATTTTTTTAATTACCTTTTCTGAACCGATAAGCAAACCGAAATAGCGTCATGCTCGCATGGTTTCCACGATGGCAAGAAAGAGGTAATATTTCTAAAAACGTATTGTTAAACATTCGTATGTTTCAGGCATTGCTGCTTCAGTTGGGGCAGTTGTATATAATATGGGATGTGCAACCTGTTTACACCCAGGCTTCAGCATTTCCTTGTGTTCGAGACGGCTTTTATGCAATTCCCTTCCCTAATGCAAAAATACATGTTTATGAACAAGCCGTTTTTTATTTGTACATATTTTGAATAAAACAGATAAGAATTGCTAATTTTGAGCTGATGCATCAGTATGCAGGTAATATTCTGTTGTAAATTCATAATAAATTGATGATGCAGGGAAACTAATTGAATTTAACCATTAAACACAAAAATTGTTATCTTGAAAGAATCCACTCACCATTTGCAGACTTGATGGACTGGTTCATTATTATGGTTTCAGTTAAAAGTGCCTGGGAAGATAAGATAAGCAATTGTATCACACCTCCATTACCACACAACTTCACTAACATTATGGAAAATACGAGACCATGCTGACAAATTAACATACTCTAAACTTTTTTTAATAAAATGGAAATAATTTTTATTCCTTGAAAAAGTATTGTATCGCAGAGTTGAAATAGTTGTGACATACAAAATCGCACTAAAAAAACTGACTAATTTTTTAATTGAATAATGGCGATTCCAATCCAATTTCTGGCACGATTTTCTATCCCCTTCATAATCTCAATTGTTCAGTTAACGGCACCACCATCCTCCTATCCCGCTCCAGACCAGATTACAGCTGGAATAGATCAAATCAAGTTGTATGACGAGATTCTTAAAACAAGTGATGAAGTTCTCTCCACTGCTCGAGGAGAAGGCGAAGGTCCGGAAGAAGAGGTTTACGACTACATTGTGATTGGAGGTGGGGCTGCAGGGGCAGTAGTAGTAAATCGATTAACTGCATCTGCACAGCATTCAGTTCTTTTGTTGGAAGGAGGCGGCGACCCAAATCCGGCAAGTGAGATTCCAATGGCGCAACTTCTTTTGTGGGAGAGTGACATGGTGTTGCCATATGTGGGTGTGCCGCAGGAAAGGGCGTGTCTCGCACATGGTGGGGTATGCTGACAAAAACAAAGTGGTATATAAATGTATATTTGTACATATTTAAGTTTTGATAGATTTGCAATTACCCAAGAGGACGAGCAATTGGAGGAAGCTCCTCTGTAAATGGACTGCTTTACAACCGCTGTAATCCAAATGATTATGAAAGTTGGGCACAGTTTACGAATGATACAACGTGGTCTTATGCAAACGTGTTGGATGCATTTAAAAGTTTGGAAAATTATCACGGGTTTTATGAAGATGAATCAAGTACAAAATTATGGCCAGCAATTTTTTCATAAATATAGCGAAACATTTTAATAGGTCCGAATCACGGAACACAAGGAGAAATGTATGTCGGAAAGTTGGAATTTTTACCAGGATGGGATGAATTTGCTGACGCCTTGAGGGAAAAGAATGTTCCAATCGGAGATTTAAATTCGGGGGAATTTCCATCCGGGTTTTCTAGAGTTGATTCAAATGTGAAGGATGGGTTACGGTGGAGTACTTATCACGCATTTATTAAACCGATAGAGGACAGAGAGAACTTAAAGATTTATCGCTATGCGTGGGCAACAAAGGTACAAGTTATGCATGCAATGAAGTTGCGTAATACTTTTTTTTAGATTGTAATTGTTTCAATTTTTTAATTGTTATTGTATATAGATTCTCCTTAATAATACAAACTACGCTACTGGGGTTACATATATTAGGAACGGTATTGAAAGAACTGCACTAGCAAGTAAAGAAGTTATTTTATCGGCAGGAGTAATTGATAGCCCGAAACTGCTCATGCTATCCGGCATTGGCCCTAGAGAACATTTGGAAGAACTTGGGGTAAGCTTGCCAATTTTTTAACAACAGGACCTATTAATTTATTAAATATGAACCTATACAAATTTGCATCAGATTACTACAATAGTGGACTCTCCCTCAGTAGGAAGTAATTTTCAAGACCATCCCGGAGTTTCTGCTTATCCATTCTCGCTTAATAGGACTCTTGGACTACTAGATTATCTAACAGTAGCCAACATTTTAGAATATGTGACGAATTCAACAGGTAAAAAAAACAGGTAAAATATTCGCACACTTTATTCGCACTAAATACTGACCATTATTATTATTAGGACCTCTCCTCATCTTCCCAACTTCCATCGGTTTTTCTAACTTTGCTCCACAAATCGCCCATGGCTACATCAACAGCCGACATCCTGACTACAGCAACCCATCATGGCCAGACCTTCACGTTTACATTCACGAACAAGTCCTAAATTATTCTGGAGTTGTTGAGGAAACTATCTTCTTTGACATTGAGTTGGTTCGCTCTGGACAAACGGGGACGGTTCGATTGTCCAGTGCGGATTATTTAGATCCTCCATTAATTGATGGAAAGTTCTTTGAAGACATTTACGATGTGGAGAGGATCATTGACGGGCTGGAATATATGAGCGATATCTTCTTAAATACAACAATATTTCAATCGCTTGGAATCAAATGGAGTGAAAATGTTCCAAAATTGGAGGCATGTGTGCAATATGCATTCCCTTCAAGGGAGCATTGGAGGTGTTATGTTCATCAGACCGCGGTACCGTATTATCATCCTACTTCGACGTGCAGAATGGGACCGGACAGTACTGTGGCGGTGGTGGATTCTAAATTGAGGTGAAAATTTTAATGAGAAAGCATATATTTTGGTAATTAATTATATTTTGTACATTATGATAGGGTGTTTGGAGTGGAAGGACTTCGGGTCATTGATTCGTCAGTGTTTGTTAAAGCTCCGAATGGAAATACTAATTTACCTTCAATGATGGTTGGAGAAATTGGGGCGAGGATAATACTTGAGGAACAATCGTTGTAAAATATGATGCACCCTTTTCTGATATAATTAGAAAATCAAATCATTCTAACAATTATGTATTAGCAACTCTTAAGAAATGTATGCACGTTGACGAAACCTGGAAATGTGAAATAAATCAAAATTACTTATATGCCAAACCCAGGTCATCATAGTGCACAGTAATTTTCTTGCGTTTATTTATTATTTATAAAGAAAAACATTATTTACAAATTATATATTTTCCATCACAAAATTTGGATGCTCAAATTTTTGCCTCACATTAATTCTATGTCATAACTAATTAGATGAAACTCTATCGATGTAAATTTCTTGCACAAACTCACACACAATTGTAACTATTTCATTCATTCATTCATTCTCTTTCTCAAAAATCCCATACTTCACATTTGGGAATGTTGCATTAACTCTATCCACAAAATTGCTCATCGCACACTTTGCTTCACCCTTAAGATGTCCCAACTTGAATTCATCTCTTTGTGGGAACGGCATATCCAATTTAGTAAGTGTCATACACGCTCCATTATTTAGCGCCAAAAACGGCGAACACATCATTCTTGCCAGAAACTCTATAAACGATTTCTCGTCAGTTACTCCGGCGGAATCTTTTGTATAGTCTTCAATAAAAATAAGGCTTCTCAATTGCGGAAACTGTTTTTGATACATCAAAATTGTGCCGTTTGCTACATCCTTTGTTTCAAATTGTAGAAAATCGCAGGGACTCGCTATCGTCGTTTGTGAAAACTTAAAAACTTGCAATTGTGGAAGGCATGGAATAAGCAAGAGATACATATCAGGTAAACTGATGACGTCGATAATATGTAGAAATTTCAAGGTCACAGCAAATTCTGTAAGAATCCGCGGTCCAAATCCATGGGACTCAAAAGTCGTATTAAATTCTAAGCGGGTCAACATTATCTGGAAGCGGGAGAAAGAACGCTCAAACCGTGGCGTCATATCAGAACCTTGTAGATCCTGAACTAGTATGAGGGCCTTCAAATTCGGAAAGGGAGATGAATTTGTTCGAAGCAAATATTCAACATTAGATCCATTTGCGTAGCCATATTCAAACGTAGTCACGTTTGGAAATATTGGCGCGATTCGCGCCATAATTAATGGAAAATATTCCTTAATTTTCTCGTACTTTTGTCCTTCCGAGATAGTCAATTGAATTCCTAGTCTTCTTATTTTTGAGAAAGAATAGTGTTTTCCTGGAGTGTATTCTTGCAAAATGGTGGTGATTGATTCTTCCGTCTCTTGCGTCAAGCGAGGATATAAAGACAAACTTGTTAAATTTGGGAATTTTTCAATACTTTCGAAATATCGTTCCCCTTCCAAAAACCATGGGACAGTTAAATACTTTACTTTATAAAAGTTGGCAGCAGTAGACATAATCGACTCGTAGTACTGTGAGAAGTTTACAGCGTCAGATTGGAAGTGAATGCGTTCATGACAGTTTGATCGGACTCTCATTACTTGCAGGTAATTGGTTGTTCTTGCGTCATTGAGATTAATTTCTTTCCGCTCCAGAAGATGCTTCCGTGCTTCTGATTCCCAAAATGAGTTGACGTAGGTGCAGGATATTAGATCGGACGTTGGAAGAAAAGAACAGATCTGCTCTACCACCTAAAATGTATAATACAGATTTTAGTTGATTCAAATTGTTAGTAAGTTAATTTAAATTCAGCTATACCTCAGGTACAAGTAACATTCCAGCTTGCCAGTTGCCACGTTCGCCACAAAAACTGGCCGCCATCTAAATTTTCCTACTCCTGTTTTACAATTTATTAAAATCATTACATAGTTTCTGTTCATTAATATTAAACTTACCTTAAATGATGGGTTACAAATATGTGAATGAATAAATTTCGCTCACAAATATCCTGCAGTTGCTTTAATGAAACTCTATACAGTAATTTGTGTTAATGAACAAAATTGTAAAGTGTGAAAAACAAGTGAAGTACAGTGCACGTGGATAAATTGAATTCTCCCGCATGAGAAACTAAATCCTAAAATATATTAGATTTACTTGGGATGAACCTTCACAACTGTGCTGTGGCCTTCCTATCATCATCATACTGCATAATCACTATTGTGATTTGAATTGTGAATGGGTCATTGATGATGATTTTCTAGCTGTAAAAATTATGTGAAACATGCGAAATAAACTAAATTATGCAAAATAGTAGGCGCAAGATTGATTTATTTTAAACCGGCTTCCGGTATTTGTAAATTTTATACTCATACGTGATACGCATGAAAATATATACAAATATTTAAATTTTGCTACTCAGATACAATATAATATTAGATATCGTATTTCCACATTTGTCGAGTTTTTAACCTTCTTATTATAAAATCAATATTTCAAATTTTAAATCAAAATTTTTAACAAAAATGAAATCATCAGTCATGCTTTTTTTCAAAAATCCAATACTTCACATTCGGAAACATTGCATTAATGTGTAGGCATAGTGTCAGATATTAATTTATACCTATGTTACTCGAAATTACACTTTAATAGTAATTTATTTATTGTTTATAACTGATTTCATTTCTTCGACAATCTTATCCTCTGGCTCATTCCTGGCTCCGTTTGAATAGAAGAGCAATCATCAAAATCATCCTTACTCACCATTTCTAGTAAACCCAACTCTTTCCCAGTTTCAACCCACTCTTTAATTCTTTTCTGCTCCACATTTTTTCTTTCTTGGTCAAAAATTGCGTAATTCACGTTTGGAAAAGTAGCCGCCACTTTCTTAAAAAATTCTTCGGAAATTTTACAGTTACATAGATTCCTCTCACAATCTGCGCCCACCTTGACATTACGAAACTTAAACTTATTCCCTTTTGGGAATGGCATTATTAATTCTCGAAGTGTCCCACACCTTCCAGTGTTGGGCGCCAAAAATATAGAATACAAAATGGAAACACGAAATTCGAAATACAATTCCTCGTCGTTTTCCATTCTTTTAAACGGGGTACATTTCCCGGTTAGAATGAGACATTCCAGTTGAGGAAATTGTTTCCCGTACTCAAAAACTATGTTGTTGGCAACATCTTCCGTTTCAAATTTTAGGAAACCAGTCTCACGATCTCCCTCGTCACAGAAATATCTGCAGTGAGATATTTTTAAAACTTTTAATTGGGGTAATGATGGAATTAAGCATGTAGATTTTTTATCTGTAAGAATGATATGTAAGAATTTAAGAGTGGATGCATGATTTTTCAGCACAACGGTTCCGAACCCTTCTGAATTTCCTATGGTATTAAGTTCTAGGCGTGTTAGAATAATTGGAGCGTGGCTGGTGCGTAATAAATTGGGCGGCGCTGGAAAATGAAAATTATTTTCAGGTTCACAGCTTTCTTTGCCTTCTTCAAGGCTTAACGACTTTAAACTTGGGAATGGAGGATTATTTCCTAGCACGAAATCGATTCCACCTTTTCTTGAGTTACAGAATTGAAATGTGGAGACGTTGGGAAAAAAGTGAACTATTCTGTTGAGTATGACGGGAAGAAATTGATTCAATTTGGCGTAGTGTGAATCTCCTGTATACATCCCAATCCCGAGTCGTGTTAGTTTTGGGAAATGATAAGATTTAACTTGTTCTAGTGGAATTGTAAAATTTTGCAACAAATTATTAATTACTTTATCAATTCGAATATTATTCGAATAACATCTGTTGAAGAGCCCTAGTGTCAAACTTTTCAGATTCGGCAATTTTTGAAGCGTATCGAAGCATTTGAAACCGTCTTCCAAAATCCAGTGGATTCGTAAGTCCCGAACTTTGCTGTAGTTAGCAGCAGTGGACATGAATGAGTCAATATCCGATAAGTACGTCGCAATAGTTGATTCCGAGAAATCGAACATTATACTTCGATGACAATGCGAGCGGACTTTCATTACTTGAATGTAATTGTCCAATTTATTGTTCTTGTAAAGGAGCATTTGGTTTCTTTCGAGAAGTTGTGTCCTGGCTTGCGCTTCCCATGCTGAGTTCACCAAAGTGCAAGAAATAAGATCGGAAGTTGGAAGAAATGAGCAAATGTGTTGTACCACCTATATGTAAAATAAATATATTATGAGAATTTATGTTTTGTTACGATTACGACCCAGACGGTAAAATAATATATTTATCAATTTAAACCTCCGGTAGTAATGTGAACATGGCAATGTCTGAATATGTAGAAATATGTAGAAATCCTATGTTGAAATATCCTATGTAGTCCTATGTAGAAAATCACGTTATGAATTAATTTGTTATTAATTTGTTATGGTTGCATTGAGTGATTTGATGTTTAATTGATAAGTTATTAACCTGCAGATGCAATAATGAGTGTCACTGTCACAATTTATCTATCTACCAAGTTTAATATATCCTTATATTTATCATTATCAAATTCTTTTAAGAAAAATCGAAAGAACAAATCCAAGCCAAAGCAATCTCACGTTGAAGATGATTTGAGAATACCGGCATGCATTCCACCCAAAAAAGATGGTGAAGGGACTTGACAAAAGAGGGCAACGTTATTATGTTCTTACATTCTACTGTATTGTGCAGGACAGAATGACGAAATGTTTATTCATTTCGTAAAGAATGAAAAAGATACGCATGATTTTGAAAAGTATTTATTTTTGTATTCCCACATTCTTAGCAAGTTTGCAGATAGAAAATGATTATATGCATGTGCTTTCTTGGGTTTTGGGTACGCGGTTGTTCATGTCCAAAATTATTTAATATAGTCCTCCCATGTAATCTAAGATAGCGGATTTCATTCCATTAATTCAGATAATGATGAAAAATAATAGAAAATTAAATCTCAATCTCAAGTTTATTACCATGAATTAATCCGATGTGGAGTTTCTAAGATGACGTAAAGTAAATGGGTGTACCCATATATGTATAAATGAGTTATTAGTTAGCATTTTATACAAATAGATATATATATATAATTTTAGTTAGTATACGACAACGTAATGTATGTGTCGCTGGTTGGAAATCAGTCTGGTTGTTACCAAATTGTACTCGTGGACAATAAAGCATTATTTGATTTGATTTGATTTGATTTGAATCATAATTATACCACTTAATGTTTTATTTATGAAAACCAACTCACAACCCATTTATGAATTGGGTTTGGCTTGTGCGTCGATACTGGATGCCAGCTTTAATCCATTCCAAAATATCGTTGGGTGTGATTGATCTTGTCACAATGCCATGTACATATTCTGGTGGCTCCTTAATTTTTCCACTTATCAAGGCCAGGCTCACGGTTTGAGCACAGTTGTTATAGAAAAAATTATATTTGCAGGTTTTGACATTGTCGGTCCACCACATATTTTGTCGGTGTCCTTCTGGCAGAGGTAAAATTTCATCGAGAGAACGGCCTTCCTCCTTCATATCATCTTGTACGGAGGGCTGCTTGGCTGGGAGTCATTTTAGGGCACCACCAAACCATCAGGTTTATTAGTTTGTGGCCAATGACTTCGGTAAGTTCAGTCGGGAAGGCCAAGGGACAAATGACCAACATTTGAACCAAGCATGCCCAAATAGTATACTTTTCCACACCCCATTACTGGAAATTAACAAACTTATTAGTCAGCCTTAAAATGGAGATTATACAAGGTGGAGTGCAAATGACTGACTGTAGAAAGGCACGTAAGCAAAGTGATAAACCCACTATTTTATGGTGCAATAATAAAGTTAATTCTTTGGAAATTATTCAGTTCAATGTCCAAAAGGATGTGAAGGATTTGCGGATTACTTTGTGTATATTGGTATGGTTCGTTTTAATTACAATTACTAAATACAAACAGTATACATAACACATAATATTTTTTTACTTACAAAAACAGCAACATGATGCACAAGTACATAAATGGTAGAAGTTTGGTTACTTTGAACTAGATTTAAACATTAGGTATAATTCAAATAATGTTAAGTCCAGTTTAATATTTACTGAATTATAATATCAGCCATGAAACCGGACTAATTAATCAAGACCAAATTCAAGACGTCCTATAAAATAAACTCATTTGATATAAACAATAAATTGTAATTTGTAGAGCTGGTTTTCACCTAGTTTAAATTCGATCGTTTTCGTCCCAACGAGTGGTGCCAGTGGTCAGTACAAATCATTCATAGCCCTTTGTGCTGGAGGGCATGGATGGAGGGGAACAAACATGTGTCCTGGAGATTCTGGTGGTAAGTTGTCATTATGAAATGAATTGATTTGATTTCTTAATATTTTATTGAGCATGCTTTTCTAGGACCACTTCACTGCATGAATCCAAATGGAGTTGGCCGAATTCTCTTTGGAATTAATAGTTTTTCTGCAGGTGTGGGTGAAAAAATGCCTTGTGACAATAATTATTCAGGAGTTTACACTGGGGCTCCTGCGTTTGATCATTGGATTCGAAATTGTGCAGCTGGGATGTGTGGCCTACCTGGCTAAGCTAAAATTAGACTTTAATTATTTGTCATCAGTAAATTATTATGTTAAGATATACGTACATTAGGTTTGAGCGCCAAGCCATGAATTAAAATAATACATACAAGATCTACGAATTAAACATGAAAGGTCAAAAACTAGCTGATAGATGATTCACTGGCTCAATCAGAAATAAATTCCCTTATGATTTCAATTATAACGTTCATTCGCAATATTTATTTTTTAAACATATTTTAGAGCAGTTTTATAATCACAGTATTGAAGCATTGGATACAAGTTGAACTCGGTGCATGGAATTGTTGGTAAAGATGGATCTAGATTGGGACAGGTTTGACACTTGGATTCCAAACAAGTGAGTGTCTCATGTGGGGTACCTCCAGTGCCAATACAAAATGGTTTCCCTTGATCCAGTTGAAGACAAATATCTTCGGTCAAGCAATAATAGCCCCGGCAATTTGTACAGGCACAATCCGTGAAATCTAGCGGTTATACAAAATTAAAGTTGTAATTGTAGAAAACCTAATTATCAAAATAAATGGTTAATTAAGTTGTACTTTGTCCATGAGAGCCTCCAAGAAACCATGAAGCCATCATTAAGACCTTTAATTTACGACAAAATATTGCATATATGTATTATGTAGCAAGTTTTAATAATAAATTTAAAAAATGTATAATCTTACGGTAACTAATGTTGTTAAGAATCGATTAAACATTTTGTCCTCGTTAGTGACAAATTAACGGCAAATAATGACAGTTATTGCACACGAAAATGATGTATTGGAGTCACATGTATTTATATACTCTTCAAAACCTCAGGTTTTAAACCTGGTGGAATTGCATGCTTACACAGATGTTTTACTATAATTCCGTGGCATGATTTAATATTTCCTGCCGTTTTCTTTGGTAAGTAATCAATATGATAAAGTTTTATTCAATTGAAAAAATGTGTATCAAAGAGTTTGGTTATGACAATAACTTTTGTAAACTATAAAAATCACGCAGTTTTAATTTATAACTTTTCATTGCCCGAGCCAGGATCCACTCCCACACCAACAAATTGCATCTTCTCAAGTTTGATAGGTTCAAAGTTTCAACAAACCGAACATATCTTCTAGCACGGTTGATATGTATCTATTCAAGATGCGCGTATCTTATTTAATTTCGTTATTGGTTAGACAGACAGACATTATTATAACCTAGAGTTCACAATAGCCTTGTTTCAAAGTGGAAACCACAAGCAGGAACTATGCAGGGATTGTAAGAAGAAATTCGATTTGCGTGCATTATTCAACAAACTGTATAAACACGTTGAAAACATTTATACAATTAATGTTGATTTAAGATTTAAAATATTTCTCAGAAAAGTGTTCGAGAAAAATGAACCCAAGTAATAACAAAAAGTTAAATTACGGCATTTATATAACTTAATAAGTACACAAACTGCTACCTTTTTCTGAAAATTGAAAGAGAGATATGTCCTTTTAACCTTGTAAACTAAGATTTGTACAGCTGCATGTCTGAATGTAAGCTTCGAATTATCCTGAAAAGTACAACATACATATTTGTATTACGACGAAACTTTGAAAAAACTAATCAGTCGTTGGGTATATAATTGGCAGCATCTGTTAAAATCGATTAAACTCGTGTCGGAAATTTAGATTGGCATTCAATCCAATACACTTTTACGATATCATGTTATTTAATCTCGTCCTTACCGTCCTTCTAAGCGTAAATTCGTCCACTTTATTTTGAAGTTATCATTATATATCTGAATGTTCTTTCTATAGGTCGGAATTCTAGTGATACCTAATTCCACTCAACAGAACTCAACTAATCCTGGTAATTGAATTAATATTTTTGTAACCGATTTTTAATTATTGTAACAGAATTTATAATTATTGCATTTCTTTAATTTATAGATTGCTATTGTGAAAATTGTCATGACTACTTTTGTATGGGAAGCAATGAACTTTGTGTCATCCAATTACCACAGGCACCACAATGCATGGAAGTATCAGGAGGAATGTTTAGACAAGCTGCTACATGTTTGAAATCTTCATGTACGAGTTGCCCAGGAGCCAGACTTTGTTTAGGAATGGTCAGATGCGAGGAAGTGAAGGCCCTTCAGAATATCGCATTTTGTAATTATGGTAACCTTTTGAATTAAACAAATTATGGCAAAGTATTTGTATGTGCAACACTGAAATTAAATGTTGTTTTGATTCTGGTTATCTAATAAAAAACGGACAAATAAATATTCGTTCTAGTTCTCAACCCAGAATTTAGAATGCAAATATATTTATGTTCTCTAACTAGATCAATCCGTCCATTCAGTTCAAGTTTGACAACTAAAGTCAAGAATAATCTGTGTATTGAAGTATTACAAACTCAGTATTATCATCAAGTGGTCTAGTATCATAATTTAAATTTATTTTAATGTTCACAAATAAATAATTTATCCGCTAAGCACCATTTACTTGGTAACCTAAAGCTATCTGCTCAGTAAATTCATCATAATTTAAGAATCAGTCGAACCGTTCTGAAATAATTAATTACAACAAAACAAACTGTTATTATGACCATATAATAAATAATAGAGAAGTATCAACTGTACAAAACACTACATATCCGTATTGAATACTTAAACTATATACTTATACATATGTATATACCTAGTTACATATATAAGTTATTACATATATTGTTCTTAATTGGTCCAACTTATTATTACAATACAGTCAATACGTGTGGCAAATATCTGAATATTTAATAAAACTATCATAATGTATACACTTTTAAAACTAACTTAGCCTTAGAAATATTACTAGGTCAGTTCACCATGCACTCGTCGGTATATAATTTGTGTCCGAGAGTGTGCGTAATGTAGTAGTAAACAATTGCAAAGCCGAAGCTAGAAAAAATGCATGTATCTGACTCCGTGCGCACTGATGATGATGACGGATCTATACAAAACACATTTATTTAATACATTCCACTCCACATATACGATACGATAATACAGTACTTACGGAATATATGAGTATATATAATAACTATTGTTTGTGGATCTACAACTTTAAGGAAATGAATAAAGCTATGATATGTAAATATCAAGTTAGTGGGCAAATTTTCTTTCCAATTGCGCGTTAATAGAACTTCAAACTAATACAAATGAATTATAACATACAAATGTCGTGGATTATGTGATTCAGGATGGCGAGTTCGTTGGTCCTTTGCAAAAGGCACGCGGATTAAGCTTAGCAAATATTCGCATATTATATTTCAGTTTCAGTAACATTATTTGCCTTATCATAATCCAGCTCTGTTCCATTGAATAATTGCATCCAGCGTCAATGTTTCCAATCCGATGAAATTAATTGGTGACATTAATGACAATTCCAAAGGGTCAAGTTGTATCGCATTGCCCCTAAATGCACTAACGCCAGTAGTCTCAATATTGTTAACACTTTTTAAGAAACGATAGCATTTAGGACACTTGTGCATAGTTTTATTTAGACGGCGCCTTCGTCTAACCAAGCTCTAAGACTCAAGCATTATATGAATGTTCATAGTTCATATTCCAGCTTGTGTAAATTTAATTTGCATAATGTGAATATGACGAGTAAATAAATCAAATGTCAGGGAAAGCTGTTTCAATTTATATAAGTCAAGTAAAACACTTTACCTTTTTATCAATTATCTTAATTTTATTTCATGTATGTGATAGGTTTAGTTGTTATAACAAAGTAAGGTAATATAATTTGTAGTTATCTAGTACCTGTGCTTGGAAAAAGTCCACACGGCCTGGTAAACAAGTTATCTTTGATCCCAATAAACATTGATCCAGTTATCTTATGTCCCAATACCGGAGGGCATGAACCGTGATAAGTTCTCCAATCCACTTTTCCATCACTGTAATAGTTCTCCCTACATTGATATAATACATTTAAGGTATTAATTTCTTTACCAAGGTTACAATTTTTCTTTTTATCTGACCAGTAAATCATTGACCCCCTTCTCGGTTGGACGACAAGATCCAAATCTGGAAACACGGTTCCTCCCCCAATCGCCAGGTCGGTGAACTATATATATGTAAGATAAGTAATGTTAAGCTGGTTTCCTGGGAATTTTGAATTTTAACTTACGTAAATGAGAATAGTTGCAAGTCTGTTGGCAAAAAGTGTCGTCGCGTTTAAATTTGGGGCTCGATAAGCATCATTATGTACGAGGGCGTCTCCACCCGTGTAATACATTGTTAGGCGGAGAGCATCGGATGCATTTCCGGTCACGTTAAGGCCCACGGCTTCCTCTATTTTAGGCACAAAGTTAATGCTGGGTGGCAACTGCTCTTTGGTAAGCCCTGGAAAATGAGGAGAAACAGAAATTTGCAAAAATGCGACATATTGTGCAAATTCCATTTCTATACATGCAAATGTTGTAACTGATCCAATAGTTTTTGGAGCCATTGCAGCTTGCCTCTCAAAATCTGGGAGAATCATGTGTTCAATACTTTCCATGGCATTATCTTTAAACAGGTCGTGGAACAGGAATATATCCGGATTCTGGACGAGTTGCTCGACTTTAAGAGGGCAAATTGTAAAATAGGCGTGTCGCTTTGTATCCAACCAGCATTTTAAATATATTCGTTTTCCCGCACTATATTTGGCGCGACTCCTTCGTTCAGCCTAGGACGAGATAAATCATTATTTTCCAAATGTTTAATCGAATTGAGCGTAACTGGATAACAACAAACCTCATAGAGTGAATTTTTGCTGCATAAACCAAGCGTTTTTGTAATCCTTTCCCGCTGCAATCCACTATACCCCGCATATTCGATCCAGTCTTGCATCTCCTTGTGTTTGAATGACATCGCATCAGGATGGGTTGATATGGGATGTGTGTATACGTAATATTCACCGCCCTCACTAAATATAATGGCGCAATATTTTCACATGATATTAGTGCACCATTAAGGATAAGTCACCTTTCCTCTTTCCATAGACTATCATGACTTGTTATCAATTCTTGTTGTGCCGTCTTCAACATTTCGGCGTCAATCTTATCGGCGTAATGCTTTGCTAAAACATCCAACCAAGATTTGGCAGCAACAAAAAATTTTAGATCTGATAGCCGAACCGCGATTTGAAACATTTGAATCGGAGCGAGACCAACTCCGGTTTCGTAATCGGCAAATTTGCCAACGGCCATCTATTAATAATACAATTAATTATGAATCAATAATTAATAACTAATTAATTAAACGAAAACTAATAACCTCCTCCTCTGGAAAGTCATAGTTATGTTGCATATTTACAATCCTTGCAACAATTCGCTCCATCATTTCGTCTTCAGTTTCTGTTGGATACCCAATTTCTGCAGTTTCCTTTAGTTGGTTTGCAATTTTGGACTCTGCACAAAATTAGCAACATCTTATTAACACTCTCTCTATATATATATATTGCAAATGTGAGATTATCGCATACTTTTTTTATCCTGACTTTGAGTCCAGTTAGCGATTAGTGGAGAGATAAGATGTGCAAATCTCCAAATCAGGCGGTACGTAAGGAAGGGATGATCCCAAACTGCCCAATTGTCTTTATTTTTAATTTGACATTCTTCATAATCCGCCAAGAATGGAGTTATCAAAGGGTGTGGTTTTGGTAGGGTGGCATTGCAGGCTTTTAGCACGGTGTAGATTTCCTTTTCCCGGATGGACAATCGGTTCAAATAGACGGGTGACATGGAATAGTTCATCCGTTCGGCAACAGGGCTAAGATCCTTAAAGAAAGATGGGAGATTAATAAATTTAGAGATAAATTAACGCCATTTGCAATGCTACCGTTCTAAAGACGCCATGGGGTTTAGGAAGAGTTATTGCAGAATTTGGACCCGTCCAAGCAACAAAAATTGCAATAATTGATAAAACACTATACGTTTCTTTCATTTTATTATATTTCTGAGAAATACTGGTAAAAATTGTCACAATTATTGCTATCCCGTTTGGAAATGTAGTGATGATTGAGTAAGTACTTGTTGAACACTGATTTGAAAGTTTGTTTCGTTTGGAGAGTGAAAGTGAGAGTAATTGTTAACAACTGGCATTGTTTTGAAAGAGAAATTATACATATTCACAGTTTACAGTTTACCCTTCACAATAGACAATAACGGCGATGGAATAATGTGAGGAGTTATGTAGGCTGATGTTATGATGTTATACATATTTTCTATTTTATACAAAAATATTTCGTCTAGTGTGGGGTTTTGAGGTTCTGATGTAATATGCAATTAAATTGCCAAATATAATTAATATTTTCTTCAACATCCATGAGTGCCTCACGTATCTAAAGGTTTCCATCAAATGTTGGAACAAAACAACGAATGCCCAATTGCAATTGAAATAAAATTTTGAATTGAATATGATACCATGCTGTCAAAATAGCGGTTTATGGCGCAAAGTAGTCATGTATTAATCAAATAAGTTTCGATTTCCTCACTTTTCTGAGCAATTTCTCATCCCAGTGGGAAAAACTACTCGTCACCTAGCGGGCCGCAATATGAACTACTTACTACTTATGTATAACTCCTCCTTTTCCGTTTTCCCCACTTCGAGCTCATAGTGGGGGGAACTACTTTTTCCCACTACTTCTTCCCAGTGGGATCTTCCCACTCGAAATTTTGCTATTAATCATCACACCACTGCATCGTTTGGAAATGGGAGGAAAGGAGAACATGCACAAAATTTGACTACTCTACTCTACCTTCATGTAAGAGCATGCTGTCATGTATTTGCCTTTGCTTATTTCTCCTCGTCGGACCTCGATAAATCTATAATTATGCAAGGTTTTTAGCCACGTGCATTTTAATACCATGCATAGTGTTTATATTTTCATTGTTAACACCATTACGGCTTTAGTGAGTGAAATAAAAGTTGCCAGAGATGTTGATGCCCTCTATCTTCGTGTAGAAGCATTCCGCGTGTGGCATAATTCCTCTCGTGCACCCTGGTTAACTCGGCATGGGAAAAAGAAGCTAGAAATCAACTCTTCGCCCGAAAAAACATGCAGCTTTCTCCACTTCAAATATTAAAATATTTAGAAGTGACAAAAGCCCGAGCCCTTGCAATCAGCAAGTCACCCTTCTGCCATACCTTTTCCCGCGGAGACCATCCCATCGACTATGGATGGACTACTTACAATTTACCCGGCTGAATATCAACCTGTTATTGGGGGAATTATGTTATTATGACTGTTTTAATACGTTATCACTTTTAACTCAACTTGCAAGATTGGCATTGCGCCCTGTTTTCCCTCTCCGTTGTTTTCATTCTCCCTCGAGAGAAATGGAGCGCCTTCCAAAAAATTGTATGGAGATTTTGGACAAAATAATTCCAAAACATGCCTCATTCTCAAACATTACCACGCTAGGATTGAATATGAAGTAAGCATTTCCATCCCCCGTTAGATAATGCTGGATCAGATCTTGTTGGTCGACTTCTTCCATTATTCCCTAACATTACAAAACTGAATTCCTAACTGTGTAGCGGAACTTGTCTTATCCGAAAACAAATTACTTTCAACAAAGCTGACAAGTTTGGGAATTGAAATCAGAGGGGACCATAGCCCTGCACTGCTCAAAATTTCTAACCGTCCTTCCATCAATCTGGTACGGCTATCAATTCGATCAAATGCTAATCACAATATCCTCAACTTTAATTCACTTCCACAACTCGCCACATCTTTGGGACAAGTTGATGTTCATGCGGAAGTATTTCATGATGATTCAGATCCTTTTGTGCTTCCCATCATGCCCAAGCTTACCGTTTTCCGGATATATCTATCCGCATTATTGGGAAAACCTTTTAACGGGCCACGTTTGTTCAAATTCGAAACTAAGATTCCCTCTAAAGAAAGTTCTGTCAAGTATTCGAAACAATTTCCTGTCTTAAAGAAATTGATTTTCTTGAAGGAACCAAATGAGTGCCGGGACGATAAGTGCTCCATGGCTCCATGGATGGGATGACGGGGGATGAAGAGTTTTTGCAGATATCCGCACCGTGCATTTATTCAGTGTTTCTTGCCCAGAATAATTTGCCATGTGTAACTTTGACAGAATTGGATTTTCCACTCCCACAAGGGGAGGAATTTGAGTGTGAGATTTATAATGAAGCAAGAACATTGATGGAAAACAGTTTCGGTTTTAAGTTCATGGAAATCATGGAAATACTTTGACATAATTATGACCACCTTTCCCAATCTGAGGTCACCACTGTTTCAGAGTTCAAAAGAGTAAGTACAAATGGGAGCAGATGGGTGTGGATCTGGGCGTAATCCGATACATCAAAGAAATTAAGAGAGATGTTTATTTCGTTTGTAAAACTCTTATAGTAAAATGATCCAATTTATACATAGATAATTGCGTGATTTTAGTAAAATCATAATCACTCTCTGCAATGTCAAAGTCTCAACAAACCTATTATTTTATTAGCCTAATAAACGCAATATGAAATAGTGATTTATTCATATATTAATACATATTAATCACGTATACTATCTTGGTCCATAATTAATATGAGTTCCAGAGTAATAGACCAAATAAATATCTTTCATGTAAAGTATATATACTGTGTGTGATGCAACAAAGCAATTCCCATAAATGTACAATGGATAACCGATGCCCATTGAGCTGGAGCTGGACATGAAAGAGGGCAGCGGATTGCATGGATGGATCCGCGGTGTTTTCTTTGTCCCGGCTGACGACAGAACAAACACACATAAATCAAATCAATACACGCAGCACAGACTTTCTCTTCCCAAGCAATTTAATTTGTGTCTTATTTTATCGAATATTTTCAATACAATCATTTTCATTTCATTTCCGTTCTAACTAGTTGTTTGACAACTAGTGTATCATTGACAAGGGGACTACTACGAGCGTGAGGAATTGGTCGAAAAATGGGAGAAGCATTGAAAATTCAGTGGAATTATAATTATTCCCAAAAGGAGCATATGGCTCATCTCTTAACTGATGGGTTTGAAAGTGACTTTGTCCTAATTCTTGGACAGGAAAAGACCAAGGTAGCAAGCGAAATCTATAATTTTACAGTGTTACAATTCTCGTCTTTTCGTTATGACGAATTCTGGTCGGATTGATTATATTGTGTATTTTAACTATTTTACTTCTTGTTTTTGAAAAGGTTGCTGTGCACCAGATTTTCCTGAAAGCGGGGTCTCCAGTTCTATATTCTGCTTTGAAACGTTGTGGAGACTCAAGCGAGTTAATTATTGATAATGTGGACACTCGGATCTTCAAGATTATGCTGAAAGTAAGGCTAACATGATTAATTTGATAAGGAAATGAACCGCGGTGTTAATGAGTATTGAGTTGAAAGCTGTTTGCATTTAAGGGTTAGCTTATTTAACTGTAATTAATTGGATGTTTATTATTGCAGTATTTGTACACTGGGGAGGCTGAGGCTAAGATGGAAGATGGGCTTCCCCTTTTGCGACTTGCGACAGAGTACGAGATCTCGGGGTTGAGAAATTACTGTGCCAAATTGCTCAAAGGAGAGTTGACTGTGGAAAACGTGCTGCCCTTGTTTCAAGGTGCAATGACTTATGCGCATGGTGAACTTATTCAGGACACTTTGAATTTTATTTGTCGGTATGATTATACTTTTACTTTTATAATTGGTTTATTAGTATAAATCTTTCTACTTTCCACTTTCTCAGCAACGCTCGAAAGGTTCTGAAGCAGGAGGAATTTGTCAACCTGACTCTGGACTGTTTGGTGGAAATCATTCAACAGGACAAGCTGAGAGTTATGAATGAAATTGAGGTGTTTAATGCTGTTTATCGGTACTAAATTGTAATTACTAATCGCATTCAGACCAGATTGAGTTATTGTCGCTTTCTTATTCAGATGGGGTCTTGCAGAATGCGACCGATCGACTTTTTTGTTTGAGGATCCTACCGACCCGAAAAATATGAAGAAAGTTTTACAAAAACCCTTGCAACATGTGCGATTCCCACTCATGGATGCCACTGAATTTGTTTTGAACGTGGCGACAAAGAATATTCTTGGATTGGAGGAAATTGTTGCCCTGCAGGGTTGCTTTCTTCTCCCACCGGACAAACGGTAATCTATAAACTTGTGATTCAGGGTTTTGTATCTATGTAAGTAAATGAATTTAATTTGGAATACAGGAATTTACTCCCACCTGGGAGATTCGGATCTACGCCAAGAACCTATTTGGCAGGTGACATCAACATCACCCTGTCGCGTGGAATTGTTGGGAAGAAACGAGCGGTGCAAACCTCCCACATCAAAGAAGAGACAATTAAGTAATACTTTTATTGACAAGAATTACAGAGATTTAAATACTATTAAATACTATTTTATTTTAATATGTATCTTCTGTTTCAGATTTGTCGTGGCTGAAAATGTCGCACTGAATGCTGTCAAAGTTCCAAAAGCCATTTTTGATGTTGGTGGTGATTCCTACACACATTACTATGACCTATTACTCGCTGCCGTAACGATTAAGACAGACAATGGGGAAGATGTTCTTCTGGAATTGACAGATCAAAAGCTTCATGCTAATTGCACTGGCGAAGAAACTTTGCTAATTAAACTGGATCCACCTTTCGAATTGGCCCAATCAGTGGTGGTAGCATTGACGGTTGGATTTTCAGGGTCATTCGGCTTTCATGCGCGTGCACATGGGGTTAGAAGCCGTCAGGTCAGAATAAGCATATGTTCAATGATCGTATTATAACAGTTTATTATGTGTTTGCAAACTTTGCAATTAATTGTTGACGATTTTTTTCCAGAACCAACATATTCGCTCTTTCATGATCTCCAATTATTCAAACTTTGAAGACGATACGACATATTATGTTGGATTGCAGGTTCTTCCAAGGGCTGAAGGTGAGCTGGCCATGACTGCCGGTTTCATCGAAGGTCTCGAATTTCACATCGTTTAAGAATTTACGACCAAGTTCACCTTTATTTTTTATGAAATCACTACTGATCTTCATTTTTTCTGATTTTTTCTTACAAGTGCAATGATTAACTAAAAATGTGCCTTATTAACTTATTACTGTTACCAATTGAGTATGACTCTGATTATTTGTGTGACGATAGTATGGGAAAAATAAAAACATACTATATAACTAACAAAACCATGAGTGTAATAATCATACTAATTTTCTGTGATCATTTTTATCAATAGTTTGAAATTGGTAATCCAATATTTGTGATTGTCATGGCCTACTGGGTTCTTCTTTTTGAAAAAAGGAACGCAAGAAAGTAGAAGATGCAGTTGATGAAAATGATGAACTATTTTAAGAAAAAACAAACAATGTATGTATTAATATCATAATATTAAATTAGTTGAAGAATTTGTTAGTACCCTAACTTACAATAGCTGCAAAATGTGGATCCATATCATGCGCCATGAAAGTCCAGCGATGGTCAAACCCAGCCACGTCAGGATTCCTGGTCGCAATATAAAGCGTCGTTTCCTTGCGTGAATCCTGATACGTATCTCCCAAGTTGAGATACTTGGTGAGATAGCAGTAGCAATGCCGCACATAGTTGCCTTCTCCCGTCGACAAGGAAAATGTCAGCCCTGCACCTTCCCAATCCATTGAAATGTGACAGCAATTCTCGTTGAAGTACCATGCTCCAAATATAGCACATACTCCGGTGCAAAAGTAGAAGAGGAAAAGACCAAAGTGGAGAAATTTGTTCTGGGGGAAAAGGAGAATATCAGAACAACTATTTTAAACAAACCGCCCCACACAATTTGAAACCTACCGTTCTGCTCCAATCAACGGAAGCTTGTTTGACAATGACAAGCCCAACCAGCATTATAATTGAGGCGCCGAGACAAATTATGATCGATGCGAGAACAAATTGATTCAGTGGTTCACGTTTCCAGCCATTTCCGTATCCTTTAAAATTCAATTTACTATTAAATCACGATTTTATTTATACGATTTGGATTTAGTTATCTTCACCTTTTTCAGTATCTCCATTTTGGGGATTGATGCGTTCTCCGAGAAATTCATGTTCGTATCCGGGTAGCCAAAGACCGAATGCGATTATTCCAAATGCCTAAAATAAATATTATGTATCATTGAAAATAACGAACATTTCATGTACACTTGCAATTTTCTCACAATATTCAAAAGTCGCAAAGCCCCAGGAATACTGCAAATATAGGTTGGCGAAAAGCCAAACTTTGTCCTAGTTGAGGACAATGGTGAAGCCGTGTTCATACTGGAAACTGGAGGGATGCTATTTTTAGTGGCGAGTTCTGGGTCACCCATTCCAACACTTAATTTCCGGGTTTCTTTTTTTCAATTTAAAACTGAACAGATTTTAAAGAAGAGTGAGGTTGATTCTGTCCCAACGCACAGAACAAAGTAGACTAAAAGAGTCATGCGACATGGCTTTATGTAATTCCATGGTGTCTGTACATAATGGATCTTGTGGGGTAAATTGTTTGACATTTTTACTAACTGTGCGTTGGACAGTTGTTTTTTATGAATCCATTAAGCAAAGTGGTTCTAAATTACGGTACGAATGATACGTAATGTGTTTGGTGTGGTTGCGTGTAATCGGTATGGTGCGTGTGATTAAAGGAGGAGGAAGTGTGTCCTCGTTTTTCGGGGAAAACTCACTTTCACTTCCACCCGAAGATACCATGCATATGGAATACTCACTCCTCCTACTCCTCCATAAAATGAATGCGGGTTCATCGTCTCTATCTGTCTAGAATAAGGTATTCGATTTGGTGTAAATAAGTTACGTATTACAACTAAAGTGTTTGATAATACGCTGTTTTCAACCAGAACATGACAAGACAAACGCAATGCGTCAATTAACTTGGGGGTAAACAAATTGCATAAAATACTTAGAGTGGTGTGTATAGGGTAAACGTGGTAAAAAAGAATTGTTGGAATTTTCTGACATGGAATGAATCACGTGGATCAGTTTTGTATTATTGTAACTTGAGTAATAGTTACGTGCCTTAATTGGTTATTTTATTTCTGTGTAAAATTAAGCTTCACAATGGTAAATCGCATCGATGTGGAGTTAGATAGATACGGAACACAAATGACTCGTCCTGTTTTACGTTTACAGAGTAGGTTTTATAACAAGATACAAAAAACAAGCATTAGATTATTTTTAAAACTCGATAACGTTGCACAATGTGGCTTGAAGTGGGATAAATAAATTGCATACACTATGCATGTAGTTGCTGTAAAGAAAGTAAGTGGGAAAATCCCAGCAGTATTGTCGTGACAACGTATGAATTAGTCACGTGGGCCAGTTTGTTATGCAAGTTGTAAATCATTTGATTAGTCGTAGTACTGGTAACATTTGCATGTCTTACTTCCTGTTTAAGGTATCCAGGTAACATCTGTATTATTACTCCAAAAAATAAATCTATAAGTATGACAATGCAGAATTCGCTAAGCTAACGCATGATACTTGAGATTGAGAATTATATTTCATACACAAAACCGCGTCCTCAAATCCGAAAGAAAATGCATACAAGTTTATTAAACTTTAACATTCTAAACGTACTTTGTACTTATTTTACAGGTTTAATTTTATAAAAATGCTGAACGACGGAAACTTTCATAATATTTACGATTTTATTGAAAGGATTGATACAATTTGTATAACAGTATGTATAGTGATTATAGGTAGAAAATATATGGTGCACATCAAAATGTTTTACCAAAAACATAAAACCGCGGTGCAATTAGTTTGTTCATATGAATGAATTTTCGGGGTATGCGTATGTCAAGAAAAAAATCATATTGGACTTAAAATGTCATCAAAATTTGCTTAGGATATGTCGCATATTGAAACTTCCCATGTTGATTTGCATAGCTTTAACTTTTTTAATCGTTCCTTCACCATTATCCAAGGACACGTTGAACCCAGGTCCTGCAACGTCCGGATTAACCACTCCCTCCGACGTCAGCGCCTTCAGCAGAGCACTTGTATCCGCCACAAGGAAGCTTGAGCTTGTTCTTTCTTCTGTCAATTACCTTCACCACCGCTTTCCCAAGTCCCGCTTCTAAATACGTATACAAATTTTAAAACCGAAGTCCTACAAGAGAAAATAATTATTGAATATGCACGACAAAATGTATTTATTTCCGGTTTACATGCGAGATAAATATTACACCGAACATCAGAGGTTATAACAAGCTCACATTCTTTATGAAGAATAAAATCCACTAGGACCGTATAAAAGTAGGGCATTACAAATAGATTAATAAAAAATAATATTTTTTATTAGACGTAATATTATCACGTCTCCAAGTTAACCATTGTTGGAAACTAAAAGTTGGATAACTCAAAAAATTAACAACAAAAACCGCATATGCTTCAAGCGCCTCATATATGAAAATTAATCTCAAATAATAAATTGTTGTTAATTAAATTATAGTCATGATTAATAAAAGTTTAAATAAATCAACAGCTATCAAACATATTATTGTTCACGTCTTTTTATTTCAGATTTATTTCAGATTTTTTATGTATGTATGATGATGATTTGAATGGTGAACAGCTTTTTGGTCACATGGTCGTTTTATGATAACGGAATTATATGAAAGCGCTGCAATATTGTTTTGCATGACGAAGGTCAGTTAGAAAATATATTAAAATTAACGTAGCATCATTTTAACTACTATAAAATTTGCCAATTTACAGTGTCCTTATGTGAATAGAAATTAATAATTTACAAAAAGTAACTTCTAAATAAAAAACCTACAGTGCAAATTTGCATAGCCCGACCCAGGTAATGACATTATACTAGATAACTTACTGTTAATTAAATTAAACCATCAAGAGTTTGTAGATTTTATAGTTGTGATGTGTAGGCAAAAAAAAAGTTTCTTTGATTTGTAACCAAGTTACATTTGAGAAACTGACATGTCACAACAAACAAAAGTTTTTAAACTCTACAAATTGCATTTCA